>JASPKZ010001442.1:0-33369 GCA_030220185.1 Diploptera punctata | reverse complement strand
CAAACTAATTATTTATTTATATTCTTTAATCATTATTGACTCATATTTACTTATTTATTTAAATATAACTTCATTTTACATGCTGGGTTATTATTTTATATATCTCTTGAACACTGGTCTAGCAATAGCTAGCTCAATATTGTAATTTAGGTGACCCTTTTAAGGGCCCTGATTTATAAACACTATTTGCTCAGATTAGATCACTTATCGCACTTGTTAACGAACTCTAATTATTTGTGCCCAGTAGTCAGCCAACTAAAATAATGAAACACGTCCGTGAAAATTTGGGCCCAGCTACGGACACTCTGCTTACAAATTTATATGGTTTATTGTATTTGTCTTTTGGTTCTCTCTTGATTCGCGACATACCATGTTAAGTCACACTAATGGACTCTTATTTACGCTATAATCTCTATATCTATTGTATTTATGTATTTGTATTAGAGCTTACTCAAAATCCCGAGCTTGAAGCTACATGAGTTATGTTCCCTAGCACGTCCCAAGGCGGAGGAACTAGCATTCCTGTTCCTCAGCCGTATCCTGATCTCTCATCCAAGAGTATGGGATTCGATTCTTATAAATTCTAAAAATTTATCTTTCTATAAGAATCTATATATATATATATATATATATATATATACTAATTTATAAATTATTCATCATATTAATTTAAATTTAATTATTAATAAAGAAACCCTAATTCCTAATTGCTTTGCTTTAAGAAATTTAATTTATATTTCTTTCCAAGTTTTCAAGTAAGAAATATAATTTCATATCTTATCAACTTGGTCTTTGATATAGTAAATAGACACATCCTGTGGTTTTCTATTATTTAATAAACATGATATTTTGTATTCTACTATTTACTCTGTAATGAATATACAATCCACACTTTGTACTCTCACCGTCCTCCAGATCTTTTGGTCTGTAATGAGTATACAATGTCCTTTGCACTCTACAATTTTCTAGTTTTTTTCCATTCTCTCCTCCCTGACCTTTAATCTCCCATGACGTATCTAATTAGTGATGTCGTATGTATGATGTAAATGGTATGCTGTATGAAAGATATAAATTGTAACGGCTGGACAGCCGAGAGTTAGACTTGATACAATGTACAACTGGTAAAGATTGTTGAAATAAAAACACATTATTACTCGAAACTGCGAGTTTTCTTTCAGTAGCAGTAGAACAAGAAACTTAACTGGGGGCTCGTCTGGGATAGGCTAAATGTCCCGCTAATTAACTGACAGACTTTTGCTTCACCAATTAAGATAAAAGTTTTTTTCTGTTTTAGCAACTAGAGGCAGATTGGAGACGAGTGGCAACCTCAACACAATTGGAGGCCTTCTACTCTCAACTAATTGCAGTAGCCTATCATGTACGCTCTGGAAGAATCGCAACGCTAAAATCAAACACTTTAATCGCAGGATGCTGAAATTGCTGTTCATCTTTTCGATACTGTAAGTGAAAATTATTTTTCCTTCAAATGTGTTCATAGTTAGCAAATCGAAATATAAATTTCATTTAGATCTTGTTATTTGTAAGCCTAGGTTTCAAATAATACCGTTTACAATATCAAGTTAACTCGCCCTTTAGTTATAATTTTTATCACTTATATATTTTTAACCTCTTATCACTAATTAATTATAAGATAAATAATAAAATGACAGAAGAAATACTAAGTAAATTGGAATATCGCTCAAATTCAGTTATTGCCTGAATTTGACGGTATAAACCTCTTGTAGTTTAGATTATTTTTATCGCGAGATGTGACTCCTTTTTTAAGTAATCTTCAAAGGACCGCGACTTCCCCTAATGCAAATCTAATCAACTAATTTTTATTTAATGTAGTAAAATCCACAATTAAAAAGGACAAGCCTGTAGCAATCTTGGACATTGAAGCCAATGCTAGTTATGATAGATTTAAAGAAAAATTAGTTAGAAAATATGGAGACGTAAAAGATGAACGGATTCTGCTAAAAGAAATCACTAACTGTTTTCAGAAACTTAATGAATCGTATACTGAATACTTCGAACGTCTGACATCTTAATTTTGCGATATAAAAGTATTTGTAAAATTAATTATAGAACCCAAATCTTGGAATTGAAATTATCCGAAATAGAGTAACTTAGTGTTACTCACATTTAAAGTAGGGATACTCGAGCCATAGCGTACCTATTTGCGTTATGCACAATAAGTGACCTAGAGTCTGTAAGATCATATGATAACGACCGCGCGGTATGAAAATTATATGGATCAATTAAGGGAACCGCAAACCAACCTCATTCGCAGCTAAATAGACCAATTAACTCTAGGTTTTCCAATAACACAATCAAGGATCCCATAGCTAACCCATTTTCATATTATTAAATATACCTCAACCATACTATAATCCCATTCCAAGCCTATGCATAAGCCAACAGCTAAACCTGCCTTCGCCCAATCTTCCATTATGTCCGAATAATCAATTTCCTCCTCATAACAATACTCAAATTCGAGTCAACCAACCTAACAGCCTACACAAAATTTTTCTCCAAATCAAAATATCATTCGTCCGGATCCTAGACCAACAGGTCGCCCCATATCCTAATCCTAACGCTTTCTTCCCCCTCATGGTCAATCTAACGTCCCCAGGGTATATCGTCTATTAGAGGAAATCTCAACTCTCATTCTGAAGAAGAGGAATTCCCACATTATAATCTAGGAGAATTTTTTCACATTAACAATGAGGATCAAGGATATAGTAATCCCCCGAACTCACATTATTGAATCACACGATGGCGAAATTAAAAAAATAACAATCAGGATATTCATCTTAGTTCGAATCTCTCAATAGAAGAATTAAATAATATCCACGATGCTCCTCATTACCCTACTCGGATTATAAAAATGCTAATTGATAGCGGTACTTCCGTAGCATGTCATCACCTTTTCGCGGACTACACATTTCAAGAACCTTTTTGCGTTCAATCGAATCCACGACGCAAAAACATTAGGCAAACATAATAATATACGATATCCAATTTTCCTCGGAACATAAACTAAATATGCCAGTGAATTTCAGAGTCACAATGGCATGACTATTTCGACGCCCTAATCGGCAATGCAGACCTTATAAAAACTTGGAGCAATAATTGATTATGCTGAAAACATACTTTCGATAGGAGAAAAAAATAAAATCAATATACAACTCTTCTACCGTCTCACCTTCATGAACGGAAGAACTTCAGAATATTTCAAAACTTCCCGATTACAAAAATCGGAACAAGAAAATATTTCAGATCAGCTCCAATCTCCAAATAGTAATTTGATTCTTGTAGATACAAATTCAAGGTATATTGAAACAACGTAGCAATATAACGGTAGATCACAGGAATCATCAACACCCCACCACGTTAAAAAACGAAACCGCTGGAGATGTAGAACACTCTTCGAACCAAGTAAACTCATAAAGAACATTTTCTTTTACGATTCTGTTCAAATCACTCCTACCGTTTTCAGATACAACAAATACTAATGAAAATGCGAATTCTTGTCATAACATCGGAGACAGAAAAATCCTACCTAATGAATACGAAAAAGATATATGAATCACCTAGGAGAATTCCTCTCAATCAAGACAAACTTTCCGAAAAACAGTGTTATTAAAGAAATTTTGAGATATTAAATACCGAATATCATACTTCTAATCTCTCCTCCAAAGGACCCCAATTTTACCTTAGTGAAAAATGCAAATACAGTGTATAATCCCAATCAAATTAACCCTCAATCAATCACCATCATTCACCCCTGTTGCAGAAGAAAATTTTGAATCCTACAACTTTCCTTTTAAGCCCTAAATTATCGCCTTGATGGAAAAAACGCATATAACTAATCTTGCAACAAACCGCTGGAAAAAGAACTATCTCTAAAATCCAAAATAAAAAAAATACATTGTAAAATGAAAAACGTAGAGATATACGCCGAAAAACTTGGAAATCTAAAAAGGAAATCCTTTCTATTTCAGGATCTTCTCACTCCGCATCCAAAGAATAGAATCACAAGGGTACTATGCTGACCCCGCTCGGACCTGCCGTCGTAATCAACAATTACCATAAGTTTATGTTTCATTTAAATCTCGCTAATCTATTAACTTCATACAACGACATTCAACACCTTATTAGCACAATCCAACAATACCTTCCATGAATTGCAAGGCAGTTTATCCAATGTAAAGAACCATTTAGATAGATTATTACCTAATGTGAACTACAAAGAAAAAACCAAAACGTCACGTAAAAATAGAAAGAGAGGATTAATAAACGGGTTAGGGACTGTAATAAAATTCATTTCTGGTAATTTAGACCAAAATGACTTAAATAATATACTAGAACAAATTGATTCCTTGAAAAGGAGCCGCTCTCTAGAAATGCAGAATGTAAACAAATTATCATCATTTAGTAACTCTGTGGCCCAAAAATTTCATGTAGAATTAGACAGTATTAACTTCAACATGGGTATAATTAAAAAAGTATTGGAAAATTCAAGATCTAAAATTAGATATTCTAGAACTTACAGTATATTTCAATGAACGTGCAAAAACTCTATCAAGTGATAAAAACTATTGAAAACACCATCAGTTTCTCATTCAGTGAAACCGTAAATATTGAACTCTATTCTCAAGAAGATATAATTAATATTATTGGACACCTCCGCTCCATCTACCCTCAAAGTTCATTGATACACACCGACGCTCGTAACTCTTACGAACTTTTAAAAATATCAACGTCTCAGGTGATTGTGTTAGAAAATGATTTAATAGTTGTCCTCCCTCCATCCCCATAACCAACAACAATAATTATCAACTTTATCATGTCTACCCAATACC
This sequence comes from Diploptera punctata, assembly GCA_030220185.1. Lineage (NCBI taxonomy): Eukaryota > Metazoa > Arthropoda > Insecta > Blattodea > Blaberidae > Diploptera > Diploptera punctata. The sequence goes on along the minus strand of JASPKZ010001442.1, from coordinate 28,501 downwards.
TTCATCTGACAATATCATACTTGTACATTCCGAACAATATTAACTCCAGAGTTCAACTCCTTTATGGATCAGTATATCATGTGTTAGAAATGCTAAAAACTATGTGTGTAGCGACCATCAAATACATGCTACAAACTGTAATCTCACAATGACTAGCGGATGTAATTTCGCTTACGTAAAAAAACGATGTAAAATTGTTTAAGATTCTAAATCATGAGCGCATACTTTTCTTCAGCGCTATTAATACAATCATGTCCTGATTCCCAAGACACTATACAGCTGACAGGACCTAATATTATTTCTGTCATGTCCTATCTCAACAATGGGAATCATTTTATCTCTCAAACCAACTACTTCTACAATCGAGACCCCCGTCTTCCACATACAGGTTGAACCCAACATAACCCACCAAATGAAATTCCAAGGCACTCATCTCGATATCGATAAATTAAAATTAGATTTACAAACTATCGATTCTAACCAAACATGGACGACATTAAATATTAACTACATTTTTCTTATAATAGGTTTGATGTGTATTGTAGTAATAATATACAGAACATTTATTTTTACAAAATGCCTGAATATCAAAAATTCAATTTTTAAAGCTCAAAACATTGCAGAAGCTGAGGTAAGTAACGTTAATCTTAAGGGGGAGGAGATATGTTCCCTAGCACGTCCCGAGGCGGAACCTAGCATTCCTGTTCCTCAGTCGTATCCTGATCTCTCATCCAAGAGTCTGGGATTCGATTCTTATAAATCTAAAAATTATCTTTCTATAAGAATCTAATATATATATATATATATATATATATATATATATATATATATATATATATATATATATAATTTATAAATTATTCATCATATTAATTTAAATTTAATTATTAATAAAGAAACCCTAATTCCTAATTGCTTTGCTTTAAGAAATTTAATTTATATTTCTTTCCAAGTTTTCAAGTAAGAAATATAATTTCATATCTTATCAACTTGGTCTTTGATATAGTAAATAGACACATCCTGTGGTTTCTATTATTTAATAAACATGATATTTTGTATTCTACTATTTACTCTGTAATGAATATACAATCACACTTTGTACTCTACCGTCTCCAGATCTTTTGGTCTGTAATGAGTATACAATGCCCTTTGCACTCTACAATTTCTAGTTCTTTCCATTCTCTCCTCTCTGACCTTTAATCTCCCATGACGTATCTAATTAGTGATGTATGTATGATGTAAATGGTATGCTGTATGAAAGATATAAATTGTAACGGCTGACAGCCGAGAGTTAGTCTTGATACAATGTACAACTGGTAAAGATTGTTGAAATAAAAAACATATTACTCGAAACTGCGAGTTTTCTTTCAGTAGCAGTAGAACAAGAAACTTAACTCATGTATTATGTTCATTATTCACTATTTCCTCACGAAGTTTATATTGTTTTAAAGAACGGAGAGGCCTAATTTAGATGATATATAGAAATCAATATTAACCGTAGGGAAGTAAATCATAATATTTCCCATGATAAAGTCAATTTGTTCATTCAGTTTGCTTCAAATATATTTACAGTCTATCGGATGATATAATATTAACAAGCATTAAAGATGACCATTTAACTCATGCCCCAAATGGCAGTCAATGACCAATCGCATTTCAATGATTTTTTATTTACAACCAATCACAGTCGTGTTTCGCCTCGAATTTATCAAAGAAAGTTTATCATTAAAGAATGCTCCTTTTTACCATTCTGAATAGGCCATAGCATTACTTTGCAATGACTGACTCTCTAAGAAATACGGCTACCAGATTGTATATATAGTGCATAAATGTCAGCAGATAGCGTATGCGGAAGATATATAAAAACATTTGTAGCAATTGATGATACCAAAAAAAAAAAAAAAAAAAAAAGAAACCACTGTTTGCACTTTTTTAAACGAATTGCTTTCCGGGAAATGACGTTGCATAAGAATATAATTGACATATTTACGTCATAGGACATCAGAAATTAATTAATACCTCTAATGTTGGTTATAAATTTCTCCACTAGGGTGCATTTTTACAATATTGCGATCCTTTGGCAATAAATAACATGATCTGGTTGCAGTGACGAACAGAAGAAGCAAATGAAGCATAGCAATCCTTTCTCATTTGTTTTCAAACATCGCCGTTTACATTAAATATATAAATATTTTAAAATAACTATAGTTAAATAATGATTTGTGAGTAAACAACTTAATTTTATTCGTTAAATAGTCCTAACAAATGCCACTCTTGATTTCCAAATTCTCTAGATAAACTCACTCCTCACTTCGTGAGTCGTGAGTTTATCGATAATTTGGAAATCACTCGTGGCATTACTTATGATAAATATTTATATAACACTAGCTAATACCCGGCTATTCCTAAACAAATGTTAATGTGTTTTTACCACCAGCCGTGCGCTGTTATGCTTGTCCGGCAATCTGCTTATCGCGATATTCTTTAAAGACAAAAATGGTTATTGTGAGTTATCCGTAGAAGATCAACATATGCTGTCGCGGACTTTTTTGTAGAGTTTTTTGCGATATTCAATTCTGTGTACATTAATGTGGTGTATTTGTTATGGTTTAGGCAGCGTAAGCCATTTAAGCGTCAAAATGGGAACTTTTTTCGCGTTTTTTCAGTACAAAGGGTGATTTTTAGGGGTGAAGGGTTTGAATATTACAACGGAATCTCCTGAACATTTTTCAAAAAGCCCCATTTCAATCGGATGAACGGTATGGCAGAGCACGCTTGTCCGGGAGTTGATTTATCCCGATCTTCTTGGCATCAGTGTAAGACAAAAATGGTTATTGTGAGTTATCCATAAAAGATAAACATGTACTGTTGCGGACTTTTTCGTAGTTTTTTGAGATATTCAATTCTGTGTACATTAATTTGGTGTATTTGTTATGGTTTAGGCAGCGTAAGCCATTTAAGCTTCAAAATAGAGACTTTATTTCACGTTTATCATAATAAAGGGTGATTTTTTCAAAAAAGGTCTCATCAAAATAGGACGAACGGTGTGGCCGCGCATAAAATACAAACAAACAAATATACAAAGAAACAAAATTAATTTTATATATTAGATGTATGCAGTATTTACCTGACAGAGGGACATTTGCCCGTTTATCTAAAAATCTCAGCTGTGTAACTCGATAGATGAAACACTTTTTAATTAAATGTTAATATTTATGATATGTATTTGTAATAATATTTTTCAGGTTCGCATTGAGTGAGTTATGAATGTTATCGCTATGCAACGAGGAGAATTTGTAGAAAACTTTATGAAATATACCTTTTGTAAGAAAACAGTTAATTGAAGTAAAGGAAAAATGGCCAAATCGATGTAAATAAAAATGTACAATTATTTTTTCGTGTTTATATATTGGTATGCATAATTTTATCTAGAAAACATGACATGAATGTACTATTTCAGATAATATGACTTAGGGAATAACATACTATGTATTAGTACAAAAGCTCTTTGCTCTACTTTTTATGCAATTTTATCGATTATCCTGAACTTGAAACCTACCTTCAGAAGGCAGCTAAACACCTGGTCCCATCTCATGTAACAACAGGTCTGTAGCACTTTCTCGGCTGGATGTGAGTTATCAAGCACTGAGAGAGCTCAGTCGTTTTTTTTTTTTTTTTCCCCACTATGCTTTTTCCGATTATAGGCTAAGTATTGTATAGCTTGTTTTGTAGGCATTTTTTAAGGAGTCCTAGGGATTCGCTCTCTGGATTTTCGTCATTTGTTTCACGTCAAAGTGGAGCTAATAGTAATCTCTATGCTACTCCTTGTCTTAAAACACCAACACAGAAGTCGTGCTATCCTTATAGGACTCACATATTTCTTAGGACAATTGATCTACCTAGCTTATGTCTGCGACACATGTGTTTATTATGTTGTGTTGTCTTTGCTGTCTTAATAATGGCCTTGGAACCTTAACAACTGTGGATTAACGACACCAATAATTAAACGTCTATATCAGACTAGATGTTTGGTGTATTGATGTATATCTCTTGGTGTTACTCAATAGAAAATTCGTATTTTACCTGAGTATTTCCTCCCTATCATCCAACAATTCTACATCATCGGCGAATACCAACAGCTTATTAATAACCCGCTGCTCCATTCTCTAAAGTTTTGAGAAGTGAAGTGTACATGTATCTGAATACCTGCACAATACTCCCATTGATACACATTCGTCTGAGGTATACATGTTAGGATGCCCGTAGTGCAAACTGGAAACCAAACAACAGTACCGGTGCTGAAGTCATGTGCAGTATCCTTATATTCGCACTTATTTTCTAAAATTTGTCTTATACTAAAAATATGAACTATTTTGTCTCATATATTTTATGTCCACATTGATGATAATTTATTAAGTTGTCAACACAGGGTCTGAGTCTGGAAAGTTATATATTTGTTATGGATTTTTAAGAAGTTGAAAGTAATGAGATGCCCCTTTAGTTGTTGCAATCATTCTTCTTTTGTTTCTTGTAAGTTGGTATGATAATATATATATATATATATATATATATATATATATTTCATATTATTTTAAGAGTATTTTTTAATCGTATATACAACCGTTATATGTTGTCCATCAAACATTGTTCAGCTAATTGTATTAGTACTGCTGTGGACCTGATGTTTCACACGTGTATTCAATCCCTAGTGAGCTTGGCTAATATTTATGCTCTCTGTAAACCATCCTTTAAATATCCTGTTCTGCATATACTCTTAGTAGTTGATTAAATTATATCTTGCATCTACTTATATATTTCTGGAATCTTAAATAATATCCCCACTTTCATTCCCAAATGTATTTGTTGTAACCCAGACCCTTGCCTTTCTATCTTGTTTCTCTAATATAATTATCCGGTGTTCCTCTTTCTTGTATACATTTTAAAAACATTTCTGTTTTCTCTAAAATATTGTCTCTTTTAACAGGATCACTCGACTTCCTTCCAAGAGGTAACTTGTGATTTCCCCCGTCACTCAGCAATACGTTACGTTAATGCGCTTTCATACTCATTATGTTGTGATATTCTGTAAAATGCAACATGGAAGTGAACATTCCTTTTCCGATATAATTTTTATTTTAACAGTAAGTTCGAACATATACATAAATAAAATTCCGGTCCATTCACAAACAAATCAGATAAATGAAAAAAAAATTAAATTACTATTTCATTTTCCGTTTGCATTATCTTAACGTGAACACAACGCGGAACGTTAAGCAACAAAGTGACTTATTTCAAAAGAGATTAACGAACAGCTCTCTGTAATTGTGTAAAACAAAATATTTCGTAATTTTAGAGTTAAATTTGTCGTATGTTCACGAATTAGCATTCACATATATAGTGTAGGCCCCTCCATGGTATCTTTACCTTGTGGTGGAGTGGCTTGCGTGCTTAAATGATCCTGAGAGCTATGCCGGCGGTAGCATTGCTGCCGATAGGGTTACCCATGCCGGACTGGTCGAAGGTGATAAGCCAGACCAAAAAAAGTACCTTGGGCGAAAGAGTGACGATCTTTCACCGTAAAAATACAACCGTCAAGAAATGCGGACATGGGTTCAACTGGGGTAAAATTTTCCGGAGGTCAAATAGTCCCCCATTCGGTTCTCCGGGCGGGGACTACTTCAGGGAACCCATGCCAAAGGCTCAAACATAGGGACATGTTCCTAGGAACATGGAATGTTAGGACTTTATACAATAGCGGGGCGCTAGAGATATTAGCGCGGGAGCTAGATAAATCGCCCTTGGATATAGTCGCTTTACAGAAGTTAGGTGGCCAGGAGTAGGTAGTCAGGAATCAGGAAGCTTTGCATTATACTATGGGGGTGCAGAAAGACCTGCATTTGGAACGGGTTTTTTAGTCAGAAGGAGGATACTATCCGCTATCCGAGATATTAAGTTTGTTAGTGATAGGATATCATACATAATTCTAAAGGGTAAACGACATGATTTTATAATTGTAAATGTACATGCCCCCACAGAAGATAAAGATGACAAGATCAAGGATGAGTTCTATGAAGAATTAGAATGCTTATTTGATAGCCTTTCAAGATATCATATGAAAATTGTGTTAGGAGATTTTAATGCAAAAGTGGGGCGGGAAGATATATTCAAACCAACACTAGGCAAATTCAGTCTTCATGAAGATAGTAACGACAACGGGGTTAGATTAGTCACATTTGCCACATCAAAGAATCTCATTGTTAAGAGCACAACATTTCAGCATAAGGATATTCATAAATACACCTGGACGTCTCCAGATGGAGAAACTCGGAACCAGATAGATCATGTATTAGTGGATAAACGCTGGCACAGTAGCATCATTGATGTTAGATCAGTTAGAGGGACAGACTGCAATTCGGATCATCATCTGGTCAGAGTGAAAATCAGACAACGGCTATCGCTTATGAGAGGAACAAACGCTACAGATGATTCTGTAAAATATGAATTAAAAAACTTGAAAAATGATGAAATGCAGCAAGAATACCAAATCAAAATTGCTAATAGATTTGAAGTACTGGAATCTTCAGATGACAATGTGGCAAACGAAGAAGAAACTGATATAAATAAAGAATGGGAGGCTGTAAGAGATACTATTAAATTGTCAGCATCAGAAGCATTGGTTGTTTAAAAAAGAGGCAAAACAAGAAATGGTTTGATGAGGAATGTGCCGACATTGTAAAGGAAAGAAAGATAGCAAAAATGAAATGGTTACACGAGCCAAATGAGGTAAATTTAGAGCAATTGGGTAGTGTTAGACGGGAAACCACCAAGTTACTAAAGAGTAAAAAGAGGGAATATTTGAGAGAGAAGATTAATGATCTTGAAATGACCGCAAAAAATAGGAACATTAGAGAATTATATTAGGGAATTAGTATAGAGAAGAAAGGGTTTCAGGCTAGAACAAACATAATTCGGAATGAAAATGGGGATATGATTGCAGATTCTAAGAGTATATTAAATAGATGGAAAAGTTACTTTAATCAGCTATTAAATGTACATACAGAACAAGACATTGAGGAGGATAAGTTACAGACAGCAGAAATGCTAGTAGCAGAGCCAAGTGCATTAGAGGTTGAAATGGCAATTGAAAAATTGAAGATGTATAAAGCATAAGGTTCAGATGAGATCCCAGCAGAACTGATAAAATCAGGGGAGAAAAATTGATGGGCAAGATACGCTGGTTGCTTAGTATGATTTGGGAAAAAGAAGCTCCTCCAGATGAATGGAAGGAATCAATTATCGTACCAATTTATAAGAAAGGAGATAAAACTGATTGCAACAACTACAGGGGCATCTCATTACTTTCAACTTCGTACAAAATTCTAACGAATATATTAGTAAGCAGACTTACTCCCTATATTGATGACATTCTAGGAGATCATCAATGTGCATTTAGAAGAAACAGGTCTACAACAGATCAGATTTTTAGTATAAGACAGATTTTAGAAAAGAAATGGGAATATAATGGTACTGTACATCAACTATATGTAGACTTCAAAAAAGCATATGATTCAATTAAGAGGGAGAAGTTATATAGTATCCTGCTGGAGTTCGGAATTCCTAAAAAGTTAGTTAGACTTATACGAATGTGTCTAAATGGCTCAAAGAGTAGGGTGCGTGTAGGCAAACAGTTTTCGGACACTTTTGAAATCCAGAATGGGTTGAAGCAAGGAGATGCACTATCTCCTCTACTATTTAATTTTGTACTAGAGCATGCCATTAAATCTTTAGAGAATGAGGAAGGCTTACAACTGAATGGTATTAATAAGCTGTTAGTTTATGCTGATGATGTAGTATTACTGGCCGATAGCGAGGAGATACTAAAGGCCAACACGCACACACTATTGAGTAACACTAAGAAATTAGGACTGGAAGTAAATATCAGTAAAACTAAATATATGGTCACACGTAGAAATACATTATATAATGGAAATGGACAGCTAATGACAAATGAGGGAAATTTTGAGGAAGTGGCTGAATTCAAATACCTAGGAACAATAATCACAAATAGGAATGAGATGCACAAAGAAATTAAACATAGGCTCAATTCTGGAAATGTATGCTATTATGCATTGCAGAGACTTTTGATGTCCCAACTCCTTTCAAAAAACGTTAAGCTGAAAATATATAAAACTATTATTCTACCAGTTATATTATATGGGTGCGAAACATGGACTCTTACTTTAAGGGAGGAAAGGAGATTACGAGTATTTGAGAATAAAGTTCTTAGGAAAATTTTTGGATCAAAGAGAGATGAACAGACAGGTGAATGGAGAAGACTACATAACAATGAACTACATGGTCTTTATAGGAAGCCAGATATAATAAGAACAGTTAAAAGGTTGAAAAGCACATATGAATCATGGGGTCTCACAGTAAATTTACAAAAAACAGAATATCTGGCAATAAATAGCAATGAAAGAGAAAACTTAGTATTGGAAGATGGAATCCAAATAAAGCAAGTGAAACAAACTAAATATTTGGGAATGATTATGGATAACATCGAAGGTATAGGCAAAGAGAACATAAAACATAGAATTGAATTGAGTAGCAAAATAATATCATCATTAAATTCCATATGGTGGGATAAGCATATTTGGAAAGACACAAAGAAATATATTGGTAAAACATTGGTGGAATCTGTTGCAATGTACGGAAGTGAGGTATGGACAATCAATAAGTACTACAAGAATAGACTAATAGCTCTAGAAATGGATTATTTACGAAGAAGTGCCAGAAAGTCTAAATTAGAACGTGTCACAAATAAGGAAATTAGAAACAAAATGGAAGCAGAAGAAAGCATAATTGAAAGAATTGAGGAAAAGGAATTAAAGTGGTTAGGACATGTTTTAAGAATGGAAGATGAGCGATCGCCGAAGCAACTATATGAATGGCATCCTAACAGAAAGAAGAAAAGAGGAAGACCAAGGTTAACATGGAAGGAAAACATGAAGACAGTAATGCAAGCTAGAGGGCTAAGCATCGAAGATGCCCAAGACCGTAGGCTTTGGAGGTTTGGCACGGGAAGACGGCAGCAGCTGTAAAAACCCGAAGATAGATAGATAGTTAAGTCTCGTAGACTGCGATGGGCAGGACATGTTGCACGTATGGGGAATGAAAGACGTGCATGGAAACTTCTTGTAGGAAAGCCAGAAGGAAAACGCCCAGTTGGTAGACCAAGAATGTGGTGGGAGAACAACATTAACTATGATTTGAGGGAAGTAGATTATACAGGGAATGATTGGAAAGCATTGGCTCAGGATAGGGATGTATGGAGAGCTTATGTCCGCGCGGCCATGAACCTACGGGTTCGATAGTGCCAGTGAGTAAGTAAGTAAGTATATATAGTATAGGTTACATTAGTATATAATGTTATATTAACATGAATTGAAACGATGGTAAATCTGGTGTTTGGAGATTATATTTATTATTTACCTGATGCATCCGAAGAACTCAGCTGTGTAAACTGACATATGAAACATTTATGAACTGAAACTAAAAATTATGAATGTTACATGGATAACTCGTTTTAAAATAATATTCTTAAATTTCTCAAGCAGTGGCGTTGCTTCGTAACGTTATAGTAATGCGTCATAATTCTTGTTATCGCTACGCTACAAGTCGCATTTTATATAATCGTTTTATGCAAATAAGTAGCCTACGTTAGGCCTAATTTAACGAGCGAGAATTTCCCTATCGATTTGAATAACAAGTTTACTCGTGGGACCCTGCTTAAATAATCATGAGTAAGATTTCATCTCCGAAAACCTGACATAAATTTATATTTTTAGGTAAGTTGATATTCGGCGTGTAATGTATGTTAAATTAAACCAAATGTTTATCCAATTTTCTTATCTCTACTTTTCTTCTTTCTTCCAGTTCGTTCTAATGTATTTTGATGCACTTGGTCCGACAATTCACAAGTTGCACAACCGGCTGTGGATATTGTAGAGATGCAGATTAACAACTGTTCTAGATAGCTTCTCGCGCAAGGTATTTCCATTAATTTAACCCGGCCAAGAGCTATGTTACTTTATGTTCAGAATACACAAACATCCAACAACATCAATACCTTGGGAGCTCACAATTTTCTTAGGATTGTTATTAAGTACATGCTATCTCCTCTCTCTGTACACGTGTATCTGCTTCTTGCCTTGAGTTGCTTTTGCTGTAATGTGTTCTTGGTACAACGCGGTCAGGCGCAACGTATCTATTTAACCTTCCGTTGGGCGCATCTGATGTGAGAGAGACAGCTTGTCCCATTCCACTGTCATCATTTTTTTCCACTAATTATTGTAATAGCTGTTTTCTGTAGAATTAACAGTTTTTTTTTCTTCAATAATTTTGGTTGCCCCACAATAAAATTACAACAATGCCACTTTTTTAAGTTAAATTTGCCATTATGAATATCTAAACGGAAAACACTAAGTATATTCTATATATAATGACGTAGCGCATTGTTGAGCCATATCCTCTCCTTTGTAAGGAGGTACTGGCCCAAGTCAATACCCCATTTGCTCATAGGTGTCGTGGATGGCATGTGATCAACACACCAACCCAATGAGACATCTAACTGGCAACTGAGGTATTACTATGATGTTGAGGTCGGTAAATGTTGCTTAGAGGCCTCTTTATTCAGGCTTAAGGATCTTTTATGAGCTTGAAAATCTTCAGACTTGGGACCCACAGCTCCCTCCCGGAGGACCTGCTCCTTCCGTCGTACAAATTCCATTGCCCTCCGACCTGGTTTGAACCCGCGATCCTTGGAACCAGAGGCACTAGTCCACCGCATCAAAACTATATATAACAACCATTTACATTTATAATGGGATTTTTTCCCCTAAGCAGAATTAGCACATTTATTAAAAGAAGATTGATTTCATAACAATTTGGACGGAATGCGTCTTGTTGACACAATAACCGTAACGTTACCAAGCAACGTCATTGAATATGAAATAGAAAATTACGGTTTTAAATTATATTAATTAAATATTAATATTTTACAGATTGGATCCAAAACTGTTTAATCTGTGTAGCTGAGATTTACAGACAACGCTTCCTCTATCGGTGAATGTTAAATACATTTTCTAATATCTCATTTATCATCGTTTAAATGCTAGTTATTATGATATATCGTGATGTATATAAGGCGTGTTAATTGAAATTATAACAAATTTTACTCTCAAATTAGAAATATTCTATTTTATATAATTTCACATTATACTGTTTTTATTAAACTCCTCCGTTCTTGAACCCATGAAACACTTGTTGGCGCAAGAGGACTGAAGTCAATAATCTAGATAGTATATGTGCCGCTCCGAGCCGCTATATTTTAGAGTTATTATCGCCTCACAGCTGTTGTATGTTATTAAAACACAAAGATCCCGAGTACGGCTACTACGACGATGTTGCCACATTGCTTTTCTTCCCTCCGTTTCAATTAAAACATGAAAAGTGCAGCAGTCGCTCCAGTTATATAATTGTATGCCGTAATTAATTGTTATAATTATAGATGATTTATTGTGATATGTAGCTCCAATAATACAACATATCTACATATCATATTTGTTTAATAAGTGATTTCAACATGTGGCGGCCATGCGAAAATATTTCAGACTGAATGGATAATGTGACACAAGAGGAAGAGCCTCTTAATAGTTCAAGGAACAATAAATTACATTGACAGACTCTTAGTAAGCAGTGTCAACAGTTTATGATTATATTAAAGAAAACAATCTCGGAAGAGGGTCGCTTAGATAAACTTTGCTATTCTTCCCTCAGTTTCAATTAAAACTCGGAACGATGTGGGGCATTCGATCCAATTATAAAATTGTAAACCGTAATTAATAGTTATAATTATCAGTGATTTATTGTGATATGTAGCTTGAATAATAATACTTCAACATGTGGCGGCCATGCGAAAATATTTCAAATCGAACAGTTAATAATAATAATAATAATAATAATAATAATAATAATAATAATAATAATAATAATAATAATAATAATAACAATAAATTAAAATCCAAACTATGGCCAACTCACTGGCTCTGTCGAACCCGTAGGTTCATGGCCGCGCGGACATTAGCCCTCCATACATCCCTATCCTGAGCTAATATTTTCCAATCATCCCCTGTATAATCTACTTCTCTCAAGTCATGGATAATGTTATTCTCCCACCTCATTCTTGGTTTACAACTGGGCGTTTTCCCTCTGATTTTCCTACCAGAAGTTTCCATGCACCTCTTTCATCCCCATATGTGCAACATGTCCTGCCCATCGCAGCCTACGAGACTTAATTGTTCTTATTATATCTGGCTTCTTATACACATCACGTAGCTCACTAGTATGTAGTTTTCTCCATTCACCTGTCTGTTCATTTCTTTTTTATCCAAAAAAAAATCCTAAGAACTTTATTCTCAAATATTCGTAATCTTCTTTCCCCCCTTAAAGTAAGACTCCATGTTTCGCATCCATATAATATAAAAGGTAAAGTTATCCCATTACAGAGCTAGGAAGCCCTTGGGCTAGTGGGAGGTTAAGGCTACCACTTTTCTGGACAATCGACACATGATGTCAGCCAGGTTGTCAGACCTGCGTGACGGTCGTCTTTACCCCAGAACAAGTGTTTGGTACTCATTTCAGTTAGAGGTTGAGTCGATCCCAGGGCCATAGTGCAGCCAGAAGATTTGGGTCAGTTTAAAATTCCTGACCCCACCGGGACTCGAACCCTCGACCTTGTAGTGTAGTGCCTTAACAAAAAACTCCTAGGAACTTTATTCTCAAATACTCGTAATCTTCTTTCCCCCCTTAAAGTAAGAGTCCATGTTTCGCACCCATATAATATAATTGGGAGAATAACTGTTTCATATATTTTCAGTTTAACATTTTTTGAAAGGAGCTGGGAAGACACGAGTCACTGTATAATAGCACGCATTTCCAGAATTGAGCCTATGTTTAATTACTTTGTGCATCTCATTCCTATTTGTGATTTTTTTCCTAGATAGTTGAAATCAGCCACTTCTTCAAAATTTTGTTCATTTGTCATTAGATGTCCATTTCCATTAGGCCTATAGCCTATATTGAATTCCTATGTGTGAATATATATTTAGATTTATTGATGTTTACTTCCAGTCCCAATTTCACAGTGTTCAATAGAGTGCGTGTGTTGGTCCTTAGTATCTCCTCGTTATCGCTCAATAATAATACTATATCATTAGTATAAAAATAAATACATATATAATTATAATTTTAAAAGTTAAACAATACCAAATCCATCCATCCATAGTAACTCTGCCCGAAGGCAGGTCCTTCACTGCAATCATACCATTTTCATGCTATGTTTGCAGCTTTACTAGGGAATTGTAGGTGTGGTAGCTTCCCGTTGCTTTCCACACCAGTGAAGGATAATGGTGATGATGATGATGATGATGATGATAATGGCCATATGTTATCGGAGACCGTTTGGGCCTTAAAGTGTTCCTGACATTTGTCTTACAGGTGAGGTAAAATCCCGATAAAAACCTCACCCAGAAAAACTGCCCCGACCGGGGATCGAACTAGGGCCCGCTGCGTGACAAGGCAGCACGCTACCTCGAGACCACAGCGGTAGACTAATACCAAATAATAACGTAAAAATTAAATAATAGCCTAAATAATCAATGTCTTCTGCCCTTGTGTAATAAACGCTCATAGCGCTATGAGAAACGTGACAACACCGCATGTCAAGTATTGCCGCGCGGCACCCGCTTTTATATAAACTGTTAAACATCCGAGTGAGGCTGTAATACCAGAATTCCTCATGATGCTGACTGGGCATAAGAAACATATTCCTCAGAGTTCCGTAGCTCCGCGCCAAGGCATGCTGCTTCATCCCGATCCATTCTTAATTTTCTATAGTATTAATTATATCAAAATTTCCGGGTCAATTATTCCTTCCGCCTATTGACTATTTTATTTATAAACTCCAGGTTATGTAATTATTCGAGGTATCCATGTTTAATATAATTACTTTCATTAGTAATTATATGTGTGTAGGTTTCTCTGCCACACATTTCAATTTCAATTCAGGATTTCTCCAAACTCATCTCATTTTCCTGTGACGTAGCGTCACACTTGTCGCTCACAGACTTCCATAAATATAGGAGCTTCATCTCATCCCGATCCTAAGTTGGACACGAGTATAGGATATTATTATCTTTATCAAGTTACACTACTGCTTAATGTTTATTATTTTGTCCTCAGACTTTAAAATTACACGTTGTTAAGTTACGTGCAAATTGTTATTTTTCAGATTTATTTATGGATGTTGTGTCATGTTTATGTTTTATTGTTGAAAATGTCTTTAGTTTCATTTTAAAAGCAAAATTATCTCGAAATTCGTATGTACACTTTTTATTTCGTAACCTACTTCTAGATATATTTAGTATTTTATACTTTTTATGTTCATAATTTGTTTTTTATGCCGTTGAGAGTATAACAATATTAAATTATATATTTTTTTTTGCCTTGTATACTACCGTCTTCCTCAATTATAATTATAGTTGAGGAAGACGGTAGTATACCAAGGTAAAAAATATATAATTTAACATTTAGTATTTTATCAAAATATATTCCTTAATTTACTTTTAATGCTGAAACATTAAATATGGTATTATAATAAAATACAAGAAATATATCAGTCATGGACGGAACAATAAACAAAGGAAAATTTGAGTAAATTAGAAATGTGAAAGTTTGACGTTTATTAAAAGACCATGTCACATTCAGTACCGTAAACCAGTTAAGGCGTTTAAAGAGACTATCGTGTATGCGGCCGTCGGTCAGTTAACTCGTTTTAGAGCGGGCGCGAACAAACCGCGTTTATATTCGGCGCCTAAATATTGTGTTGGCTTAGTATGTCTTGGAGATCATAGATGGCATGTAAATGTACATTTTCTATTCCCGTTTGACACGTTTAACCTTGGTGAATCCCCTTTTATTTTTAAAACAAACAACACATGGAATTCGTTCACCCAAACTTGCCTCCAGACTCCAATGCAGTCATATTATGTTTCTCGTTATCGCGCTGTTGTTTGTGCGTGAGTGAAACTGTGCTGGCTGTAGCATTATTACCGCATATACTAATTAATTATTACACTGTTAGCCAATAGCATAAAATCCATATATATATATATATATATTAAAGTATTGAATTAACAATCAGAATGTATTTATATTATATTATGAAGGGAAATTGCGTACTGGACACTCTAATATATAATAATAATTACATGTGGATATTCAAATTGAAACAGGCAGGGCGTTGAGTTTGGATAATATTACTCACCATCCCCCAGTCTAATACAGGGGCGTCGAGTCCAGATAAGATTACTCTCCATCCCCTAGTTGAATACAGTAAGATAACATGGCTGGTAAATTCCAGTCTTCATACGTAACTTTAGAAGAGATATGTCCTTATTTGGAAATGAGGGTGATACATTCCAACTCAGCGTCCGTGCCACGCCCGCTTATCAGAGGGTTTATAACGGCTGATGCCCTTGGCATCAGGGCTTATTCTTCATGGTTCCGACCTCGCTCTATGACAGTTAGAGACACAATATTGTAACTTTTTAATCATCGTCTTTAATAAATATATTAAATCAAGTTCTGCATTCACTGGAGTTCTTGGACTCACAACGAATCCTACCTTTAAATTGTCTGATCTACCCGAGGGCCAGGTCACGACAAAAACTCTGGTGGCAGCGGCGGTGGATCGTTAGCGACGGTTCGTAGGTTCGAGAACTGGAGAGATCTTCGAGGAGATCCACTTGAGGAGACGGCACCACTCCACAAGACCATTACCGAGCTGAGCGGACGGCTACAGTGAATAAGAACATCAACGAGGCTGATCAATAACCCGAGGGTCCCTGTTCAACCTCCACTCCTAAAACCTGAAGGTAAGCCCAGGATAATCAAGTCTATACTCATCTACCTGTTTCTTAAATTCAGTGCTATTATTCTAAATTAGTGTTTTGATATTAGTGCTGCAATATGTCATTACAGAACGCAGGCGTCGATTCCCTTAGTAATAACGATGAAATTAACTATATCAGTGTTCCTCAGGCCATTAAATTAATTAATAAACCGTTTAAATGGTAATAAATCAGAGTTGAGAGAATTCATTTCAAATGTCGAGACTGCTACTTCGGTCATTAATCCAGATAATTATGATTTGATGCTTAAATTTGTTGAGTCTAAAATAACGGGTGATGCTAAAACAAATTTATTGGCTAGGTCAGATAGGTCAAGTTGGGAAGATATAAAACAAATTCTTGAGGAAAACTATACAGTGCGTAGGACAATAGATTTCTTCGCATGTAAATTATTTAATAGCAAACAAGGATCAAGTGAAGGTGTTGCAAATTGGTGCAGTAGAATAGACACTATGTCGACTGAATTGACTGAAGCCATGATTAGAGTTTTGCCCGACAGACATCATGAAGGTGCGGTAGCATTTTTAAAATATATTACGAAATCTTGTTTTATACAGGGTCTACATGAGGAAAGAATTCAGACTGTAGTTAGAGCTAGGGACGAACGCATGCTTCTCCCTAACGCAATCGAGGTTGCTTTAGAGGAAGAAAGCGCAATATTGTCAGGTAGATATAAGAAACAGGGTGTGCCACAGAAAACTAATAACTTTGTAAAGAGAGATCGAACTGATTACCGAGGAAGTAGTGACAGGAAAGATAGGTCTTTTCGAATAAATGTCACTTGCTTTAAGTGCCAGAAGGAAGGACATATTGCCAAGGAGTGCCGAGACGCTCCGCGGTGTAGGACGTGTTCCAAGGTGGGACACGAAACAAAGGACTGTCGTGCACAGGGCCGGCAGGGAAACTCTCATTGACGGAGCCCAAGCAACCGGGGTTATCCGAAGATGAAGAGGCAGGTTGCGTAGTAGAGATGGGATCCCATGAAAAACAGGTAACTCAAATAAGTACGGTAAAGGAAATAAGTGTACACGAAAATGAGATAAGGGAAGTTAAAACACATGTGTTGAGTTTTGGATGTGAACCAAGGGTGTTCACATAATGATGATCTAATGGTAATCAATCTCCGAGGAGATAATTTAAAGTTTTTCACACAAAATTGCATTTTAAAAATTATTTTTTGTTTTTTTTTATCTGATAGTTGTTTCTAAACGAAGTTTTTGTGCTAAATTCGAAAATGTTATCCATTTTCTCCCATCACGTCAGGTTCTCAAAATATTCATGAATAATTAAAAATGATATTATAGCTCTGAATAAAATGACTTTTAACAACAATTTTGTGTGAAAAACTAGGCCAGAATGAGTTATTTGCCACTAATTTATCATTACCTAATAATATAAAAATTAATAATTATAAGCATTCCAGGCATACTTCACTTCTCGACTCGAACTGACTGTCTATCATCAGTTTTTGAATTTGTGGGCCAACAAATACAAGCTTTAATTTGTTCATAGGATAATGTAGCGCAAAGGTATTTAAAGCATTCACTGTCTTTATCTAGAGTTTACACAAATTGTTTCATTGAACCTAATTTTACATGGTGAGGTGGCAACAATATTTTTGAGGGATCAATAAGAGGTTCACTTCTTATATTTTTTTCGCCCGGTATTAATTATTCCTACGTGGCCACTGTTCCCTTTCCCAGTGTTCTGACCTACCTCTGATATCCCATTCACATATGAAACAAGGGTATTTAAACCAGCTTGTTGACCAACTAATAGTCCAATAATCATGAAATCTCCACAGGCTAGCAATAGATGGTTTTCGTACTGCAGTTTTTGTAACAAAAACTTTATATTTTCATATGTTTCCTTTAAAACAAAAGAGTGGGCCACAGGAATGGAAAGACGAATGTTTGCAAAAAAGCAAACACGTTTAAGAATTTTTTTTAGAAGAATCTATGAAGGACCTCCACTCTTTGGTATTATAGTTTATGCTATAAAATTTTAAGACAGCAGGGATGTCTTGGCAATACACTAAATTTTCTTCTTCAGTATATAAAAAAAAAAAAAAAAGGACAAATTCCTTCTCATGGTGCCTGTAACATGAAAAATATGTACTTTCTTTACTTTTAACCTAGATCTGCTGATTATTTAGACAAATTTAAATCACTCACTAAATCTATAAGCTCACTTTGATTAAAACATCTACCATGATCAGAATTATATGGTTCATCATCCACAGGAGATTCAGGTGGCAATGTATGTGATTCAGGGTGTAAGGGAGCATGAGGTACGGGCTGAATGTTAGGATATACTTGTTATTAGCGCTACCTCAACTGTGCAATAATAACAATCGTCTCCATCCAAATCATAGGGATACCAAAGGGCAATGACTTTTTTTTTTAATGTTTCTAATTCCTCAATCTACAACAAAACTACGACACACTTTGTGAGGGCACCACGATTTATCCTGGTCTCCTAACTTAATGCCAAAGTATTGAAAGTAAGTTTTCTTTACAAAAATAGTTATATCCTTTGTTTTTTACTAACGTATATACTGTGTAATTATAGCAAAACAGATTTTGGATCATTTTCACACAACCACAAATTGTTGTGCGGGCCCTGGGGCGGTTATAGTTAGTAGATTTAATAAATATAAACATAATTTAAAACATAAACATAATAACAGTTATATTTTTTCACATTTTAAGTAATAACAATTGAAATTATAAAACTGTTGGGCCTTTCTAAGCGCACTGTAATATTACTACAGTACGTACGTTACAAAAAGTATTCAAAACATAAAATGTTTAATTGTAAACACAATTCTGACGACGTGGTACGCGAAGGAAAAACGGATTTCATTTTAGCAATCCGTGTGAAATATTGATTCAGAAACGCTCACTTATTTTAAAAAAAGCAAAACCCATGCAGAAGATTACGTGATTATACATGGAATTCTGTTACGAGCCCAAACACCTTTAGACTCGGATCCGACGGCTAGACGTCCCTCCCGGAGCACTTTTCCATCCTAAAAAATCCATTGACCACGTTGCGGCTTAGAACCTACGACCTTCGGAGTAGAGGTTAGGAACATAACCACTAGGATTGTAGTTCTTCTTGATTGACAAATCGAAATATCAAACGTTAATTATGCTCTTAAGGTAGGTATAAGAAGCCATATTCACATTCCAGGACAAACCAAGTTGTCTTTAAGTCGTAAGAGTATTTTTTTTAAAGCATATTCAAAATTGTGTTTGGTCTCGAACTTTGAAAGAACCAAAAATGGGGATCGAGACTGGACAATTGTCCTTACCTCACAAATGTCTTATAATAGTATACTGTACTTTTCTCTATCTACTTACACAACTATTTATGATATACTAGCGGACCCGGCAGACGTCCTGTCCGTACGTTCAATTCTCGTGCCATGGCCGGACGATAAAAATATAAGTTATTTTTACCGAAAAACTCACTAATTAATAAGTTCGCAAGAAAACTCTCACTGCCATCTGTTGTGGCTCTTAAGAACTGTCACATTGTAGGAACATATCGGTAATGCAGATGACTACACATTTTACAAAAGCAAATTCCTATAACCCGATCACAGCGCCATCTACACCATCCACTCAAGCACACACACACACACACACACACACACACACACACACACACACAAAATCATCAAATCGGTGCGGTCCAGTTTATTTTTTAGGCAGTTTCTATTTTCGGATTTCAAGTAAAAAAACTCCACTCTCTAACTGATAAGATTTCGCTCATATTTTGACAATACTTACCACGGTTTTATTTTAATAGGATATTCTGAGTTTCGTTGTCAAACATCGAAAAATGTGACCGCTAGAGCGATTTTTAAACTTTCGTTTCTGGTGAACCCCTACACCTAATGATTTTAACACCTAACAGATAACGACTAATCAATCTCCGCAATCTTAAAATTAATGGATTGGACTTACCCATTTCACAGTCTATTTGTCACAGTTGATACAGTTATGTTTATTACAATTCCAAACAGCCCAGACATTTTTAAAAATCAAACACGTTTCAATAATAAAGCTACCTTTATCAAGTCCTGACAAGACAGCTTTATTGTTGAAAACACATTGACTATTTTTTATTTTATTTATTTATTTATTTGTGTTTGGGATTATATATATTTGTTTGATACGAAAAATAGGACACAAAGATATTTAGAAAAGAATAAAGAAGTATAATTTTTAACAGTATTTGTTGACCTGGAAGAAACCTTTGACAGAGGTTGAATTTGATATATAAACTCAATGAGGGTCTTGAAGGCAATTGGGCGTGGACTGGAAGGAGAGGAGGCTCATAATCATATTTATATGAAAGAGCGAATAGAAGTGAAGACTAAGAGAAGAAATGTACAGAGGGAAAAGAAATTGGAAAGAGGATACGGCAAGGATCTCCTCTATCACCTACTCTTTTCAACATCTGTCTGGAAGACCTAATGAAGAATACGGGAGGAAGGAAGAATTAAGTACATAAGATTTGCTGAAGATATGACTTTGCTAGCAGAAGATGCAATGACACTGAGGAAACATGCTGCTGGAGCTAAATGACAAGTGCTAGGATTATGGAATGACTAAGGCCATGATCTATAGGAAGGACACCAAGGAAGATAAAAACACTGAGCAAGGTGGAGAGCTTCAAATACTTGGGTTGTACTGTCAGTAGTAACATGACACTGCTGTCAAGAAGTAAAGCAGAGGATAGCTATGGCAAAATAGTTTTTTACTAGAAGAGAAGCGGACCTTTGGCAAAAGAATTGCCGAAGAGGTTAGTGAAGTGTGCTTTATGTGGAGTGGTATCATTGTATGGTACAGAGACCTTGGACAAAAGCGACTGGAAGCTTTTGAAGATGTTGATATGGAGAAGAATGGCACGTATACAATTGGAGGACAAAATAAAAAATGACGATGTGTCTAAACACGAGTGGGTGAAGGAAGAAACTATGCGCGAAACTCATAAAGAAGAGGACAATTAAATTTGATTGGCCACTGGCTAAGAAGAACACTGCCTGATGAAGGATGCCCTAGAAGGAATGGTCAACGGAAAGAAAGTTAGAGGCACAAAAAAGACATCAGATATATAATATTAAAATAAATGGTTTGATTTGCGGATACAAAAAGGAAAGCTGAGTTAAGGAAAGAGTGGATAAGCTGAGTTTGCAGTGAAAGACCTGCTCTTGGGCAGAATGTATTTTTGAAAGTTGTACATAAATAATTTTAACATCTTAGAAAATAAGTAAATTTATATGAAGATAACAGGGCCTATTTCCGCTCTGTTCTGATATATCTTCAGTAATATTATGGTCTATAGGCCTATATGTTAATTTAGGTTCAGGACCTATGTCTAAAATACATTCAATATACTCTTATACACGAAGATGCTTCTTGATTGGTTTGTTTATAATTGGTAGTACAAATATATTAACCTCAACGTTTTTATAAAATAGTGAATTTTATGAGAAAAAATATAGGCCAATAGCAGAACAAAGCTTGGACAAAGATTAACACTGTATTTTTATTAAAAATATAAAGGTTATAGCCGGCTAAGTTTGGGGTGAGCGCCGGCCCCCACGCGTTTTTTGTTCCAAATTTTGGTCAAAAGTTGACGTCCAAATTTCAATCTTGTATCTCCACTAGGAACAAAAATAAAAATACAATATTATATATACAAATATATATTACAAATATTTTTGGTGAAGATTTTTGTTCTCAGGATCCTACTGGATCGATTTTTATGAAGAAATGTTGTTTTAATTATATTCAAGAGGCGATTCACAGAACAACTCAATAACCCAATCCCACAAACGTAACTACCCGGAAAAAAATTAGTTTTCGTGATTTTTTTTTCGGTCACTCGCTCATGAGATACAATGTCTAACTGCACATACTATTTTACCCGTCTACAACGAGAAGCCATCGAAATATTCAAACATAAAAACAGTTTCAACAGAAAAGAAGAATCATTAAAAGTCAACAAAGTATGGATACCGATTCTAAAAAACGCGGAAAATAGGAATGGTAATTCCGATTGAGGGTTTTCCACTTTTCAGCGGTTGCCCTTTTACCAGCCGGCTGCTGGCCCTTCACATCCACTTGTGTCAATCACAGAGGTAGATGATCAACAGCCAGTGTAGGGGTGACATGTGGTTAGCATGTCGAGTCCCCCAGCCGTTATAGCTGGTTCCTCAACCTGGAGCCGCTACTTATTGTAGCTACCCAATTGCCTCACGATGCTGGGTGGGCACCGGTCCCCTACTGGCCGAAATACCATGAGAAAATTTCTTCCCCCACGGAGACTCGAACCAGCGCAAGTCCCGTAGCTCTGCGCCAAGGCTTCCTACCTTAACCGCTCGGCTACGGCGCGGGACGGAATGGTAATTAAGACGCGTTTTAGGGACTTATCAATGCTCTCTTCGGGTTAATTTCAATTTAAGTTTAAGTTATGAGTGTTTTAAAAATAAAAATCATGTTTGTGATAATTATATATGTGTTTGTGTCCGGACATGGAGAGGAAAGTCTATGTCAGAGAAGAAGTTGAGAAAACTAGGAAAACGACTATGGCGTTTACGATTTTAAGAATTTTAAAGATTTAGGGAGGGAAGAAAAACCGAGAAAAAAACTGTTAGGTATATATATATATATGTGTGTGTGTGTGTGTGTGTATGCAATTTGTAAAAGTGTTTAATTTTATATAACAAATTATACTTTACTTATGTTTTATTAAATTTAGATTTTGAAAAAATTATTGTAAATAGTAAGTGTTGTTATGTGATCTTAAAAGTAGTGTTATTTATGTGGGTGGTAGGTGTAGAGTGTTAATGTTGTTTGTGAATTTCGCGAGCAAATCCTCAATTCGTCGTTCGAAAGCATCTCCGGCCTCCTTCATGGATGTAACTTATACATCCATGGAGTGGCCAAATTTGCCCATTTGAACCGATTTATTGAAGATTTTCTTAGAGTGTGAATTTAGTGTATGTGTGTTTTCAGTGTGTTGGGGTTGTGTAGTGGACTTGACATCAGCTGCCACATATCGGATTAGTTTGTTTTCTAGTTGTTCAATATTTTTGTTAACATTCTCCTCCATTTGGATTGTGAGTACTTGCATGGCGAGGTCAGTCGGAGGAGATGTTGGAGTATGTGGCAGGTATTTGTGCTTTGTTCGTGTCATACCTGGGAAATCTGCAGAGGTGAATTGGCTGGTTTTTTTTTTGTGAGAGGGATAGATTCTGTTTTCCCAGGGGGGTGTAGCGGCGTTCTGTTCGGACTGGTGTGTCCCTTGAATACAAGGGACAACACATTTGGCCTGTATAGGTGACCTGTGTGTTCGCATGTGGCGCAATATGGGCTGCGAGCCTCGTTAAGAGGATGTGAGCATGTTGAACTGCTACCACAGCGTGGGCACTTCTTGTTGTTGTGGCAGTTGTTAATGTTATGCCCATATTACTGGCAACGTGTGCATGGTGTGTGTTCCCTACGCGGGACAACCTTGTATCTGCGGTTCGCCATATATAGATGCCCGTTTGTGAGAAGAGCCTTTATGGTGTCCGGATTTTTTTGAGAAAAAACAAATCAACGAGCTGGTTGTTTCGTATTCTGAAAACTCTAGTGAAGTCAATGCTGCCCTCAGTAAGCTCCTCCATGATATCGTCAATGGCGATATTCGGATGGACGCCCAAGACGACAACATTAGTTTCTCTAGTGTTTGGTGTGGTTAAACGTGGTGCATGGTTTCTCTCTGAGTGTGTGGTAAGTAGCTTGTATACCAAATGTGTTCACTGGTATTTGGTTATAAAAGTTTTAAGTTCAAGGATGGTACCAAATATGACTGTAGTTGTTTTGAGATTTTCAAACCAGTAGGTCTTTAGTGTGTGAATGTCCAATTGTGTACATAGTTTCTTGATGTGTAGAGGGTTGTTGGGCATTTCTGTGCGACAGCGTATTTGTAGAGCAGTATTAGCATGTGTGTGTTCTCCTTGTTTCTGTGTGTTGGTTAGATGTGGATGCTATTTGTGGTTAGAGCTCTGTTTAGATGTTGATTTCTGTGTTAAAGTATTTTAGTGCATGTAGTTACAGCTGTGTCTTGGTTTTTATCCCACGGAGGTATCATTGTGGCATATTCTGGAATGGAGAAGGCAACTTTTGAACCTAAGGATCATGTGTGGCTGTGATAAAAGTGTTTCTGTCCTTCAATAGGTATAGTGTGGCTTCTTTATCTTGGGTGGTTGTGATTATTACTGAAGATTCGCCAATCCTTTGCAGAATCAGTTTCTCAAGCTTTCTAAGCCTTTTTTTTTTAGAGTGCATTAGAAACTCAGAAGGAGCGATTCTCCTATGCGTTGGGATCTTTGTTATTTGTTTCCGTGTTGTCTGCGTCGAATGCTCACCAGCACAAGTTGTCAGAGTGCAATAATTGGAGGTTCTCCAGAATATCGGTTATATACGAGTAAAACCTTGATTCTGCCAATGTATGTGGTGAGAAAAATACTTATCAAAAAACCACTGCCTACGCAGATAGAATAATTTTGATGCTGCAGTGTATCCTCCAGGCATGACAGCTATTTCTCTTATAATCTTATTGTTACTTAATTATGCTTCATTGATAAATTGTTCCGTATTTTTCTCACACACATCCAGAACGGTGTCAATTTTTAATTGTTTATGAATTTTAACAATTCTCGTTCTGTAGTGATATCTACCTATCATATGCAAACACCTATTCTGGAGAACCTGCAATGCTCTTAATTTTGATTTGCACATCAAATCCCAGGCGAAAGATGCATGCAACATAGTGGACCTCAATAAAAGCCTTGTATAATGTGATCTTGTTTTTTAGTAGCAGAAACTTGTTTCAATAAAGGTCTAATTTGTGCCAACCGACTATAATATTTTTTTACGTATAAGCTTAAAGTAAGGAGCTCAAGTAAATATTCTATCTAATATAAATCCAAGATATTGAATTCTGGGTTGATATCTTAACCTATTGTCACCTTATTCTAGTACGTCAATTCTTTCAAACAACAATCGCTTGTGTTTTTGCTGTCACTAATTTTGACATTCCATTTGTCTACCCAGGACTTCAATATCTCTTATACGTCTCTGTACTTTATTCTTTGTGATTGGCAATGACCTCCCTTTACAAAATATACTACATCGTCTGCATACAAGCGATATATTCGTCTGTGAAGATTTTGGAATATCTGAAGTAAATTATGTTATATAAGGTGGGAGACAGAACCGATCCCTGTGGGACACCAGCCATGATTTTTCTTTCTGATGATAAAATACTATCTTCTTGTACTACAAAGCTACGGGTCCTTCAAGAAGGATGAGATAACTTTTTGTCAATGCTAAACTAAATCCAAAATTTTTCATTTTCGTATAGTAAGGCTTCATGCCCGGTCGAATCGTACGCTTTTTGTACGTCAAAAAATACCCCAAAAGTGCTTTCCCTTATTTATGTAACCTGAAGTAATAAACTTCGTTAGTCTTACAAGTTACAAAGTTGTAGAACGATCTGACATGAAGCCGAACTGTTCATCATCTAATTTATGTAATTCTGATTCCATTCTATGAAGTAATAATTCTCTCATATAGTTTGCCCAAGGTACTTAGTAAACTGATTGGTCTTCTATTATCAGCGAATCTTGGGTATTTTCCTTTTTTGGTAAAGCAAAGCATTTTAGCTGTCTTCCACCTATTAGGAAATATACAATGTAAGTGCGTTTATTGCACAAATTTACTAAATATTCAATTATATTAGGTGGAAGACATTATCATTTCAATTGGTTATCCCGTCCTTCCCAGGAGCCTTATTCTTTTTAATTGTGC
The DNA here is from genome assembly GCA_030220185.1 of Diploptera punctata. Taxonomy (NCBI): domain Eukaryota; kingdom Metazoa; phylum Arthropoda; class Insecta; order Blattodea; family Blaberidae; genus Diploptera; species Diploptera punctata. The sequence goes on along the minus strand of JASPKZ010001442.1, from coordinate 2,595 downwards.
AAATAATTTTCCTTACTTCTAATTTCGTTACTCTCGATAATACCTCCACAGTTTGAACTTGTCTGATCCGTTCTGCTGCCTCCCTACCTATCCTACGATCCCATACAGGGTCATCATCTTCAATTTCATTTAAATTAAATGTGGTTTCTACGGTGTCGGCGATCGACTGAGCTTTTTCAACTGGCAAATATTTGAGACCATCAGGTCCGTGAATAAGTGCTTTGAATCTATTGTTATTACTTCCAATTATTTTGTTAACCATCGGCCAAATATTTTTCGCTTCCACAGCTAGTTCCACGTCTTTCGAGAATGTATTTATTTAAAATATTGTGTATACTACTTGTTATAAAATTAAGTTGCTGTTTATCAGCAGCCCTGCGATCCTCCTGACCACCCTCTACTGGTTTTAACCAGTAGTTCGATTTCTGGATCAAAAGAACGCTGTTCTTTAGTTTTAAAAATCTCCGTATTTCCTTTATATACATTATTAATTGTATTTGTTAAAGTATCTATTTCAAGATTTAATCCTTCTTCAGTAATAAATTCCCTATATGTACTCATCAACTTTATATTGGCCAAGTCTGTCGCAAAATGTTTTTCCAATCTGTTATTTTTGGATACCTGCCTACAAAGTGCTTTAGACAAGTTACTATCCAGAACCAGTAAAACAGGAGAGTGGTAGACAGAATTGAGCTCATTTAGAATCCGATATCTCCACCACTGCTATAATTAGTTTCAACCAGGAATGTATCCAGCACATCGGGGTTTAATCTATATAGAATATAGGAGAAAAAGTAGGTTCAATCGGACCCAAAATTTCAGTTATTATCCTGAGCATGTTTATACAATATTCTGCCTCTAGGAGATACCAGTCTCGAGTTCCATATTTACATGTTTCGCAATGAATTTAACCTCCAATTAGAAAACATTTCTTTAAACCTAGTTACTTTATTTAGATCTTCTTCCATTAAGTGACTTACTCGGAGACTGGTATATGCCGACCATATGAGGTGTCTTCTTCATTTTTGTTCTTATTGTAATTGCTACGTACTGCTTGTTAATTTTCTACAATTGGTAATATTACTTCCAAGTGACATAAATCTGATCTCATTGCTATTGCCATCTGCCCCATTGGTCCTGGCTTTTGGTCCTGTAGCCCGTATACGCCAGTTGGAAATCTTTTGGTAATTTTAGTTTCCTGTAATAAAATAATGTCCACTTCCAGTTCCTGCTCTGTATATGAAATCCTGCACGTTTAAATGCTCCGACATTATTCCATTGACATTTAGTGTAACTATCTTTAAGGTTTTATGGGCCTTTTCATTGTCAAAAGGCTGAATAATACCGGTGCAGAGGGTGGTGATTTTGCCCCACAGGTCATTTTGCTGTCTAAGACTGGAAATAATTTTGAATTTCACACAATATAAATTTTGATTCTTCCAGATGTTAAGGACATAATATTATTTTTAATCATTTCCAAAACCAGCCATATTTGAAGTTGAATCTCTATCGTTATTTTTCGGGGAAACCACCCTCCCTCACTAGGAGATCGTGAAAAATCCGCCGTGCGCCATTCCACTCCTTCAATTTATAACATTCAGTTTTTCTTTGCGTTTTTCCCTCGAATTTTTTCTACCACTTTACATCCTCTGCAGTTAGCTGGGTGAGCCCTACCGCAGTTAGCACACATGTGACACGTCTTTCTCTGAGGTGGCAAAAATTGGCTTTATGGCCAAAATTGTGGCACCGAAAACATTGTATCCCCGGTTGCCCTCTATAATCTTCAAATGTGATTTTTAAATTTAAAATCCTGTAATTGATTGTTATTTATTTTTTTCTTCGTCTTTTTTAGGGATCGTCACCACCCATAACGGTAATTGCAACCAGTTTCTTTTTTTGGCCTGTTTCTTTATTTATATTGCTCTTGCTCAACTGGCGTACACGAACCACAGATATCTCTCGTGATAACTAGCTCCGAATGAACCGGGGCGCCCTGGTATAATGGTGGAATCCCTCTCAAAACAAATTTTGCCAAATCTACGGCTTTTTCTGTATCACTATGTAAATATTCAAACGTATCGTATAATAATGTTTTGCACAATGTGTCATAGTTATCCTTATTAGTTACCCTAATCTTAAAACCACTCGTAATGTATTGTGCTATATATTCATGTTTCAATCTCATTAACGTTTGTTCTGCAATACAGGGCAAGTCAAAATGTTGTGCAGGTTTTCAGAAATTTATTATGTGCAATGTAATGAAACATATAATATCGTGAGACATAAAATTGTATGAAGTAACTCTCAAGTTTAGGTCCACTTCTCAACATTATCCGCGTTCACCCGCAAGATGTCAACCGCAGAAGCAGTAAAGGAAAATGGCGTTGACTGGGGATAAAGTCTTTCTGTGTTGCTTGTATTACCATGCTAAAACAACTCTGTGACTAGTGTTCAACGACATTTCCGTCCCAGATACGATAAAGACCCGCACCGCCGGATGGGAGATCCATTCTGTAAGTGGCGTACACACAATTTAGGGATTCAGCAGGCTGCCTCTGTAAACTAAAATCGACTGGCCGTCCGTCCGCGATGAAA
>JASPKZ010001441.1:0-19505 GCA_030220185.1 Diploptera punctata | reverse complement strand
TGTTAAAGTTTCATAAACACAATGATAAATTATTCTAACTCCCATGCAGACCCACGCCACATGCACCACAAACGCAAGCGGTTTACACTACTCGAATCACGCGATGCAGCCCACAATACACGATATTTACCGAAGCCTTCAAAGCTAACCTAATTCAATTTTAAATAATCTAACCTGTGAAAGACCATCCTAAACCTACGTAATGCAAATTAAGCACTCTAACCTGTGAAAGAATGGAACCACAAAAATAAATAGTAGTTCTGAAGTACATGACTCCCATGTTGGGTTGCATTGCAAACATGTGGTATTGTATATAACATTCGACAAAATAAATATGGCTCTCACGTCCTTCGTATTACTTACACAGTAAAATGTCACGGAAATTGTATTAATAATCGTTGACAAAAAATGTAAAATTTACTGTAAATGTTGGGAAATAATTCTAAAATTAACCTGTTGATGCATGCTAGTGGATTCTGCCTGTAACATATAAAAATGCCTTCCCCCCTGCCTTAATGGAGATCTTTGAGAAATAAGATGAAAAGATCTTAAGACAAATTTTGGGCCAATGGTATTAACGTCAGGCGAATGGAGAATTGCTTTAATATGAGCGACGTGGTATGCATATGAAGCCAGAATAAGTTAAGAAGAGTTGAATCTGCGTTGACTTCGCGAAGGGCAGGAGGGTTTTGGCTGTTTAAAAAATCCCTGACCCACGGGACTTGAACTTCGACCTCCGGCTTGTAGCGCAGTGCCTTAACCACTAACCGCAATAACGGCGTGCCCCTGTTTAATTATTTTAGTATTAACATTTCCACTCCTTATGACTCTAGCAAATTGTTGAAGTGCTTTGTTTATTAAGTCCTACGTATCCAGTTGCATTAGGAGAGAAGATAGCGGGCATAGAACGATTTTAAATTACACTTTCAATAAACCTCTCTTAATGTCCGGATTTTAATCGATCTCTGAAATATCTTACTCGTCTATTTCATAGCAAAACTACGTTCGGGTGAAAACGAATTTGCGGTCTCTAAACACTTTTTATTTTTAAGTTTAGACATTCCATCACTCCTAAGGCCTGACTTTCGGGTTATAACTCTATCTTAATTTCCTCATTGATTTTTATATTCTTTTTCAAACAACACCTGAATATCTACATTTTTGGATTGTAATATATCATGTTGACCTAAATAGTGTGCTTTCCTCTGATTTTCTTAAGATATTTCATGCACTCTCTCATTTCTGGCATTGTTCTGCCCATCACAGTCTATAGAATTACGCTTAAAAACCAGGTTCCCAAAACCATCATGTATCACCATTAGGGAATTTCCTTCATTCGCCAATAAGTTGTCTCTATTTGTCAAAATCTTCTAAGAATTAATTCACATACACTCATAACATTCCTCCTCATTAAGAAAGAAACCTTGTTTCGAATGATGTAATATAATGGATTATAAGGTTTTTATTTATATTACTTTTCTTAAGAAGTTGGGTATGACAATAATCCTGTGTGGCATACCTCTAATAAATAATTTATCTCTCTTGCGTCTCATTCTTCTATAATTATGTTACTAGGTATTTGAAATTACTCACTCTTTAAACTTCTCTAGCTCCCCTAATTTTCATTAGTATCAATTTAATTAATAATGCATTCCATCTGTGACCACATATTGACTTTTAAAATATTAATGCCACTCCCAATTTGTAGTGTTAGGAATGCAATAGAAAACGTGATATTGGTTGGCACTAGACCTCGTCCGTTTCGCCTAATAGAGCTACATCATTATAGGCTTACAACCCAATAACTATTATAGTCCGTCCCGATGTCTATAGCAAATGTAAACAGAGGTTGAACGGCGAAAAAGCGGCGCACAACGAGTACATACAGATTGGTTTCAAAACAATGTTAATGAAATAATCTGACAATATAATGAAATTAATAAAGGTATATAATAATGATAATACTAATAATGAATCACAAATAATAAATAAATAATAATAATAATAACCAATAATATTAATAATATAATAATAAATAAATACCAATAATATAATAATACATACTATATATAAAAATAAAACTAATATAATATTAATAATAAATATCAAGATTAATAATAATAATAATAATAATAATAATCTCTAATCGCCGTGTGAGGGTTCTCCTTCTGATCATATATTCTATATTTGTCTGTTGAATCCTGTTTATAATCTGGTCATCAGCGAATAATAAATTGTGCAGTAAATGACCATTACTGTTGCTTCCCATTCCCCTGCATAACTTATTACATTTCATTAATACAATCTTCTAAATATATCTTGAACATGTTGGTTCACATCCCGCATCCTTGCACCCTAAATCCTTTGGTATATCAAATTCTGAGATACTCTATTTCCAACCTTAATACTTGCTTTACAATCATACATTCTTTTTATAAAATGTACAAGAGATTTAGGTTATTCCAACACTTCTCCATTACCACCCAGAGCTTGTTGATGGGTACAGAGTCATATGCCCTTTTCCAGGTCTATAAATGCCATGTGAACTTCTTTTCCTTTAGCCAACATCTTTTCCATAATCTGTCCTAATCACAAATTAATTATCAAGGCACGATTTACCCGCTGTGAAACCTGTTTGTTCTTCCGATATTTTATTTTGTATTAGCTCCTCCAAATCTAATTTTAATAATTGTACTTAACATTCTACTATACTGCTGCCACAACACTGATCCTCTCTACAGTTTGCTGGATCTCTTTTATTCCCTTATTTTTTGTATATTAGCACTAATACACGATAACTTCCACTCATCTGGAATAGGATCTCCTTCTATCACTTGGTTAAAAAGTCTAGTTAAAGTTCTTATAGTTCCTGAACTACCATATTTAATTAGTTCCATGGTAATTCCTCCTGGACCTGCCGCTTTTCCATTTTTTGCTGATCTCAACACGGTTCTTACCTCGTCTTCTGTTATAGGTTCTATTAAGTCACCCTTTCCATTATCTAGTGTAGCAAAGTCTATAAATTCTCTCCTAGTTTCTGTTAAAAGAATTTTAAAATATTCCTGAAAAGTTTTCATTGGTACTAAATTAAATCTCTTTGTTATACATATATTTTTTATGTTTCCTGACTTCTGCTTTAAGCTTTCTTTTAAGTATGTTATAACTTTGATAATCTTCATCTTTCTTGGAACTTAAATATTTTTGATATCAAGTATTTCCTTATTCACCCAATGGTTTTTATGGTGTTTATCATATTCCAGACCAAGTGCTTGTCTTGCTGCTTCATGTATATATTTTTTCAAATGTTCATAAGTAACGACAGAGTTCCAATCTTCATCAAATTTTAATTTTTCCGTGAGGCGTTGGGCATATAGATTTTTAATACTCTCATCTTGTAGTAAATGTAGATTTATATATACATTTTTCTAATTCATTTTCTATTCTATATTTTGATCTTTATTTAACTTTTGCCTGTTTATAGGGCATACTATCCTAGGTGACAGCATATAATGATTCCGTTTCCACATTCGGGTCCTCGATTCGCTCTAACATCTTGAACTATAATACTTCTTCTCCGTTTCCTCACAATTACATAATCATTTATCGATCTTAGAACCTTAGTGCGTTGTTCCCGCATATATATATATTATATATATATTATATATATATATGGATGCCCCGATGTTTAAACATCGAATTCAATAATAATTAGGTCATATCGATCATAACATATGTCAATTATACACAGAGAAAATAACAATAAAATTAACATTTTAGAAAAAATTCTAAATTATCAAAAAGGCCAATAATACAACATTCTCAATGAAAATATGCCTAATGAGCAAAACCCTCTATTAGACATACAGTTAATTCAATACTACTACATCAAACTGCAGAAGATAGAAGCAAGCATCGAAAGGCCTAGAGTGAAAATCAACGAAAATTGTAAATAGTTGAGGAAAGACGATAGTATACAAAGTGAAAAATATATAATTTTAACATTGTTATATAACCCCAACGGTATAAAAAACAATTAAGAACTTAAAACGTATAGATTAATTCAAATGTCGAAATAAAATGTATTTAATTCATAAACGTTTTAATACAAATAACACGAAAAAACTGCGTAATTGAATACGCGAACCTGCGATCTTCATTAACAGAACAGTGACCGCATGCTTTAAACCGCTGAGCTATCATGACACGTAGGAGAGTCTTCAGTTCGTGCCACATAACACAGTAGTTCAGGGACTGCAAAATTATGACTAAGTTTTCCTAGTTTGAACCCATCGCGCTGTAACCGAGTATGACTTAGAAGAAATGTGCGTTCAAGAGATGACTCATTTTTTTATCGGTTCTTCTGTTGTTCTTATTCCTGGAGGCATCTGACGGATTCACGTCCCAAGATTCGCGAAAGCCCAGACACTATAGAAAAATTAGGGTACTGTATAACATTGTTCCAGTCCTTTTAACTTTTTCTAAAATTTCTAAATATAATAGCCAATACGAATAATTAACCAAATTTGAAACTTCCCTTGTACTAGCGACTCACAAGAATTCATTTAAAATCAAATCTTAGATAGAGCACTACAATGTTTACAGAAGCGAAGCATGGTTCATGAGGTGTATTGATTTCATTAGAATAACGAACAGTGAAATGAGGTTTTTTTAAAGAGAAACACTAGCCCTACCGGTATGGCACCGCAAAAGAAATGAAGATATTATGCAAGCACTTCAATTACATGCAATCTCGCATCTTATAGGCCTAATAAATACCAGTTTCAGTGGAAAAACTAATGTACAGTCAATTAATCGTAATGGACATCCGAGAGTCATTGCTTTAGTACCGTTCTCAAGGGAAGAGATCTTTGGGGCATCTTAAAAAGGAGGTAGATTTGTTTGGATCATTTTCTTTTTAATATTGAGTTCGTTTTCAATGTACTTTACTATATATGTTATTATAATGGTAATATATTTTCTATTTTGTATGAAAAACGATGTTCTCCTAGACAGCTGAATGTGTTTCCTCGTTCAATTATGTTAGTATTAATGACAATTCCACTTAATAAATTTGGCCATTTGAATCACATTGCATTTGTTTATTACGTCCTACGTATCCAGTCTGCGATAGGAGAAAATAATAGCGGCCCAAGAACGATTTTTAAATTACGGCTGTCAGAATAAACCTTCTACTCTTAACTGTCAGTTGATCTTTGAAAATATCTTACTCATTTATTTCAATAGCAAATACGTTCGTGATTAAAAAAATCGAACATTGCGGTCTCTAGAGCACTTGTTATATTTTTAACTTTAGACAATTCCTCCATTCCTAAGGTCTGATTTTGCTGGTTAAGGAACTCTACTTAATTTTCTTTCAGTGATTTTTATTATTCTTTTCATTACAACAACCTGAATATCTACATTGTTTGGATTTAGTTAAAACATATCATGTTGACCTAAATATATGGAGCTTTCCCTTTGGATTTCCTAAAGGACATTTTATGCACCTCTCTCATTCCTGACACTGTTCTGCCCATCGCAATCTATGAGACTTTATTATAAATAATCAGGTTTCCCATAGAGATCATGTACGTGACTATTATGGAATTTCCTTCATTCACCAATATGTTTGTCTCTATTTGGTTCAAAGATGTTCCTAAGAAATAAATTCTCATACACTCTAACATTCCTCCTTCATTAAAGTAAGAAACCGTGTTTCGAAGCCATGCATCCAACCATCCAATGGCTGATTGGCTCAAATTCGAGTTTCGGCCTCCCTTAACTTCTGCCTCCAATCATTTCTGTTTTGCGCAGCAAGCATCCAGTTGCGACACTTAAGTAAGTTTGCAGCATGTTCCTTGATACCATTTTCCTTTGTTTTAGTCGTCGTTGTTGTAGACCATTATTCCGAGGCATGTTGGGTTTTTGAACGTATTTGTTTTATGTGGTAGGGATGTCAACTCCACGCCCAATCTCCAGCAATCCTGGGGGGGGGGGTCGATGATTTTCTGTTGGGGATTTCTCGCATAGCTGGTATGTCCCAATTTTTAAGCGTCGGGAACTCTCTTTTTCGCCCCTGCACTTCTTAGTATTAACCAGGAGTCACGACGAGGACGTGGTGCATTGGGCTGGGCAGGAATAAATGGCATTTCTCGGGTTTTATTAGTGTGCACGCACCAGGAAGGTGTACACTCCTGAGACCACATATTGCCGCTTCAGCTCCCTAGTTTCGAATCCATGTAATATAATTGGATGTATTAAGGTGTTTTTCTTAATTTATATCTACTTTTCTTAGAGATGTTAGGTATGACAAGATTCCTTGCGATGGCATACCTGTTTACAATTGAGCATATATTTATTTTCTCTCTGCTCCTCATTCTTTCTATAATTATTGTTCCTAGGTATTTGAATTTACTCACTACTTTAAAAATCTCTAACTCCCTCAGTTATCATTTAGTGTAAATTTCAATTATATTTCGCATTTCCACGTGTGATCACATATTTACTTTTAATGATATTTACTTCCCCTCCCAATTTCGTAGCGTTACGGAATGTATTAGGAAAAGTTATGATTGGTAGGTATTTAGCACCTCGTCGGTTTCTCTTAATAGAGCTACTTCTTCAGTACACGCCAAGAGCTTATTAATAGCATTGAGTTGTACGCCTTCTAAATATTTTATGGCATGTTCCAATAAGTGATCCCACAACAGGCCTCAGGAGGCCCTTGGCGTAGTAGGAGGTTAGGCATTTTTATATATATTTAAAATATGCAGTAAGATAAAATAATATTATGCAGTATTACCTCTAGTAGGGTGCGGGTAAGAAATATTTTTGATATATTTTTGAAATTCACAGTGAGTTGTAGTAAGGTGATGCACTATCCCCTCTACTATTCAATATTGTACAGATAATGCAATCAGAATTTAGAAGATATTGAAAACGTCTTATAGGATAGCCAGATGGAAGAGACCAACACTTAGGCCAAGAACGAGACGGAAGAATATCATTAATCATAATATGAAGAAGGTGAAAACTTTACTGATAATTTATGAAAGCTTTTATATTTCAGAGTATAATATTTTTTTTATTTTTATCCAAATCCATAGTAATTCTGCCCGAAGGCAGGTCCTTCACTGCAATCATAGCATTTTCATGCTATGCTTGCAGCTTTACTAGGGAATTGTAGGTGTGGTAGCTTCCCGTTGCTTTCCACACCGGTGAAGGATGATGATGATGATTATAATGATAAGGGTGGTGATGATAATGATGGCCATATGATTTCGGGGACCGTTTGTGCCTTAAAGTTTTCCTGACATTTATCTTACAGGTGAGGAAAAACCTCGATAAAAACCTCACCCAGAAAAACTGCCCGACCGGGGATCGAACCCGGGCCCGCTGCGTGACAAGGCAGCACGCTACCTCGAAACCACAGCGGTGGACCTATAAGCTTTAATAACCTGTAAAAATCTGTTTTATTTTCAGAATGGAGGTTTGTCTTCAGCCAAGAACACTTTTTGATCTTGCTATCGATAATTACGTAGAGAGAATCATCTCTTTTTGCAATAATATAGCTGAAAGTAGAAGTGAAAATAAACTACACGAAGCTAAAGAAGTCTGCTTGCGTCTCCAAAGTGAAATGTCTTCTCTTCCTGTTTTACTAGGTGATATAGTGACGCACAAGATCATTAACGGTATACCAGGGTATAAACGTCCATGGAAAAAACTATTAAATCCTGAAGCCCGCACTTATGCAATGAATGTCATAATGCGGCAGAATATTCAGAACCTACATATTAACTTAAACAAAGGTGTTCGTTATACACTCCCTAGTTTAGAACTCCCCTTTGATTTTTTCTATAAAGAACTACACACTTTGAATAATTTGAGAATTATCAGAATTGTTTGTTTAGCACACTTCGATGATCAAGTAAAATTTCCTGTAAATTTAGAAGAATTTTCAATACCATATTGCGTTATCTCGGATGCAGCATTAGAAAACTTAGCAATATCTTGTCCTAAACTCAAGCACTTGAATATCGATCAGTGTGTAGGCATAACACCTAATTATATCAATAGCATTTCAAAATTTATAACCCTAGAAACACTTTGTGTGTCAGATCTAAAGCAGTTAGATGATGAATTGATGGTCCTCCTCAAACTTCTAAAGGAAAATAAACATAGCACAGAAAATAAGGTACCTACGCTGAAACGACTACAATATACTGATTTTAATTCTGAAAATTTACTTTATCTTTCTGAGAATTTCCCTCGTCTTGAACGACTGGACGTTTTCTATAGGACTACTAAGAAATTTGATTTTCAGATACTATCCACAATAAGTCAAATAAAACAAATCGAACTAGAAATATATTTTTTAGGAATATTTGAATTTGAAAATTTTCCTCAAATCTTGGATAGCAAACTGGTAGACCTTCGTATAATATGTAATGAATTAATGTTACACGGCATTGAAAATCATTCCTGGCCAATGTTAAAACGCTTATCGGTGAATTTTCAAAGTTCACAATTTTTAAATCCGCTTAAATGTTTAAAATATGGATCATTGTCACAATTTCCTGTAATAGAGAATCTTGAAATTGACATGCGGGTCTATCGGAACGATGCATACCACGTATTTCACTACCTAATTTCAAAATGTATAAACTTAAAAACATTTATTCTTAAATATCATCAATTTTATGGAAAAGAAATGTACGAATTACTTGTAAAATTACTGGATGATATAAAGACAAAACAATTACAAAATTTAGAAATCATTCGAATTTTTCCACATCCTGAAGGAGACCACGATTTCTTGGCAAAAAAATTGATAAGACTTTGTCCAAAATTAAGAGTAGTTGTTGGTTTGTCTCCAACTAATCTTAAGTATCAGTCTATACAATTTATTGGTATTGATTGTTTTCCAATGTCAGGCACAATGGAAGGAATAAATTTTACTTCATAAAGATAATTTTCCAAAAAAATACATATAGCCAAGATTCTTTGCGATATTCTGATCAAATGAATTGCGACGTGAAAACACCACATCATTTTAAGTTTAATTATATGCTTTGTTTTGTATTAAACGAAATATTAACTATTACAAGTACATACAGTATAGTTAGATATATAATATGTACCCAATTTGCATACGCGGAAAAAAAATATACCTATCAAGCGTACCATTTAATGTCTTATCGCTACGTATTAATTTACTTTAATTTAGCCAAAGATAAATATAGTATCAGAGCTATTTGTATATTTCAAACCTTAAGCAGTTAAATATCTTTATGAGAATTTTCTAATTAAAAAAAAAATTCGGAACAAATAAATCAATTTTATAGATACTATCATATAGATGAATTCAGTATAGTTGTATACGACTGATGGGATATCATAAGAGTGTATCTATAATCTTACAAAAAATAATTTTGAAATCTTCTTAACATCATTTTTGCTTAAATAATGCATTGTTACATTTTTATATTGGATGACACATTGTGCATTTCTGATAGATTTATGTATATACTTAAGTATGAATTCTATATTATGTATTTTTCATGGATGTAATATTGTAACAATTTTGTGAATAAATTGAACACTTGTAAAATATTTTGATTAAACAATATCTTTCACTTTAACATTATTTATTTACATTTCAGTTGTATTTAGTTTCAATTTTCGCTCTTCTGACAAACTTGTACCTGTTTCCTCCAGTTTTTTTTAATACATATACTCGCGAATATGCTTTTATGTACTGTAATTCTTTTAATGGATCTATGTTTGCTGAAAGTAATAAATATCAAATCTGTTAAAAGTACCAACATAGGGGCATATTAAAAGAAATTTCATATCAGGTCTATAACAAAATTTATATTATAATAATTATATAATATTATTTTGTCATTTTGAAGTCATATTTACCTTTTCCTCAGGCCATATTTGCATGCATATTTCGCGATTTGTTTTGGTCATAAACATCCGAACCCAATTTATAAATATGTTCGGTATCTTAATATTTTCTATCATTTATTAAGATGAATTTTTGTACGCTTATTTCTAAAATAAGGTTTCTGAAAGAAATTTGTTAATTATTTCCATGTCCTGATTTGTGTTGAAGTGAATAATTAATTAAAAATGCTAATTATTGAGTTACATAAACATATCTTAACTCTTGTATTGGCAAAATACTAATTTGTGTCAGTTATTTAAACACTTATTCCTTATAAATCTATTTGGTATCTTAATATTTTCTATAATTTACTAGATATATTTTTGTACGCCTATTTCTAAAATAAGAAGTTTCTGAAAAAAAATGCTAATAATTTCATTGTCCTGACTTGTTAAAGCGAATGTGATATCCTAAGTTCGACACAATTAAAAACATTAACTGCACTACATTATATCCAGCATTTTGTAAATATTCATCTAAGAAGCTTTACTTACTTTATTTTATTTTATATTATTTCTCTTCTTCTTCTTCTTCTTCTTCTTCTTCTTCTGCTTCATGAAATTAGGCCTTTTGACCTGTTTTCAAATCAAGTGGGATTTAATGAATCCTCCCATCTAGTAAATGGGGGAAGAAATTTTCTCATGGTATTTCGGCCAGTATGGGACCGGTGCCCACCCAGCATCGTGATGCTTTTGGGTAGCTACAATAAGTAGCGGCTCCAGGTTGAGAAAACCAGCTATAACGGCTGGGGGACTCGACATGCTGACCACATGTCACCCCTACACTGCCTGATTATCATCTACCTCTGTGATTGACACATGTGGATGTGAGGCCAGCAGCCGGCTGGTAGGCTAAGGGCCTTGTAGGCCTGTCGCGCCAGGAGTTTTTTTTTCCCCATCTAGTAAATGGGCGTCCAACATTTCTATGTCCAATTGGTTTGTACTTTAGTAACAGCTGAGGGATTCTATCTGTAGACATTCTCTTAACATGTTCATACCAGTTGTTTCTCATGTTGTCAATTCTATTTGTTAAATTAAAACTTAAAATGTTATATTATTTTATATTATTATTTATATTTTATATTATTTTAATGTCCCGCGCCGTAGCCGAGCGGTTAAGGTAGGAAGCCTTGGCGCAGAGCTACGGGACTTGCGCTGGTTCGAGTCTCCATGGGGGAAGACATTTTCTCATGGTATTTCGGCCAGTATGGGACCGGTGCCCACCCAGCATCGTGAGGCAATTGGGTAGCTACAATAAGTAGCGGCTCCAGGTTGAGGAACCAGCTATAACGGCTGGGGGACTCGACATGCTAACCACATGTCACCCCTACACTGGCTGTTGATCACCTACCTCTGTGATTGACACATGTGGATGTGAAGGGCCAGCAGCCGGCTGATAAAAGGGCAACCGCTGAAAAGTGGGAAGACCCTCAATCGGAATCAATCGGAATATAATTTAAATTCTATTATATTCCATGTGTCCACCGATGTGGTCTCGAGGTAGCTTGCTGCCTTGTCACGCAGCAGGGCCCGGGTTCGATTCCCGGTCGGGACAGGCTCCTGGGTGAGGTTTTTTCCGGGGTTTTTCCTCACCTGTAAGACAAATGTCAGGAAGCTTAGGGCCCAACGGTCCACGAAAATCATCCGCCCATCATCATCATCCTTATCATTATCATCATCATCATCCTTCACCGGTGTGGAAAGCAACGGGAAGCTACCACACCTACAATTCCCTAATAAAGCTGCAAGCATAGCATGAAAATGCTATGATTGCCGTGAAAGACCTGCCCTCGGGCAGAATTATTATGGATGAATGGATATTCCATGTTTTTGTTAGTAGCCTATTAGTTTTTTTGTTAGTATCACATCACCATTGTATTTTGTTTCGTCTATTTTTAACAATGTCTTAAAATTATGTAATTTTTGTATATTCGGTACTTGAGTGGTAGGGAAGGCCTTGTGGCATTAACTCTGCCAGCTAAAATATAGCATTATTATTATTATTATTATTATTATTATTATTATTATTATTATTATTATGTCCACCGCTGTAGTCTCGAGGTAGCGTGCTGCCTTGTCACGCAGCGGGCCCGGCCCGGGTTCGATCCCCAGTCGGGGCAGTTTTTCTTGGTGAGGTTTTTATCGGGGTTTTTTCTCACCTGTAAGACAAATGTCAGGAAAACTTTAAGGCCCAAACGGTCCCCGAAATCATATGGCCATCATCATCATCATCCTTATCATCATCATCATCATAATCCCATCATCCTTCACCGGTGTGGAAAGCAACGGGAAGCTACCACACCTACACAATTCCCTACTAAAGCTGCGAGCATAGCATGAAAAATGCTATGATTGCAGTGAAGGAACTGCCTTCGGGCAGAATTACTATGGATGGATTATTATTATTATTATTATTATTATTATTATTATTATTATTATTATTATTAAAATATTAATAATAATAAAATAATAATGATTTCAAGCAAAACATTTCGCCTCTTTCAAGCCCGACTTTGAATTCCGACAGCATAGGGCCTATGATTGAATAGCATCGTTGGAAAAAGCATTAATATGACAACGGACAAATATGGCTGCTACTTAAACACAGTGCTATGCATGACTACCTGAATATGTTTAGAATGCGCCAGTCTGAATGCTGTTAACGGAATGAATGATAGCGTACTGTTTTAAATACAATCAAAACGACCCTAGTTGTATAACAGGCTCCTGTCCATAGTAATTAGTAAGGAGGGTGAGGTGTTTTCACAGCTCAACTATGAACATTCAGTTAATTTGGACGCGAAAACTAGTGGACATTAGCAATACTTCATACAACATACATGTTCATCATAAATATTAATACTAATGCTAAACTGCGAATTTGCGCTCAGAGAGCGTAAAGCAGCGAGAAACCATTACAATCAAAACTGTAAACTCTGTATCATCATATAGCCCTATTGTAATTAAAAATAATTTCTACAGATTTTTTTTCTCTTGTTTAATCTCTTCTTTTGTAGGCCTAAGTAGTTTTACATGCCGCTGCCTCTACATCATGAAGGTTGAGTTTGATTCATACATCCATCCATAGTAATTCTGCCCGAGGGCAGGTCTTTCACTGCAATCAGAGCATTTTCATGTTATGCTTTGTAGCTTTGCTAGGGAATTGTAAGTGTGGAGCTATCAATAAAACTAAATATATATTGTCACACATAGAAATATTTTATAGGCCTATAATGGAAATCGACAGCAATGAGGGATATTTTGAGGAAGTGGCTGAATTCAAACACCTAGGAACAATATAAACACAAATAGGAATGAGATGCAAAAAGAAATTAAACATAGGCTCAGACTAATGTTAAGTATTAAAAAATTAATAGAAATATTGTTTTATTAATTTCTACTACAGTACTTTAAAAGAAGATGTTTCATTATTTGCATTTTCCTTATATAATATATATATATATATATATATATATATATATATATATATATATACATTCACATATATATCGTACTATTGAATTACTAATTATTATCCAATTTTGTTCGTTATGTGACCGGAGTTAATAAAAATTTCACTTTTTTGCGTGTAATATACAAACAAAAAAACGATCATGTTAATGACTATACACGAGAGTGATATTTTATTTCTCTACATGAATTATTTGTAATCGGTTTATATTGTGTTTCCATACACGTTTGTAATAAACAACACTAGATTTTAAGAAGTCTCACGATGCATATTGAAGAAGTTAGAATATAATGAATCATACAGCATATATTACATGACTTACTTGTATATCGGGGAATATCCTGAAAGTACAGGCGGCGACGGCGATTCGCTTGATCCCGTAAATTTTGTTCAATTTACACATCTTCTATTAATTTCTGTGCCTCCAAACCCAAAAGATTATTCACTTTTGGAATTCCGCCATTTTTACTGAAGAGTAGAACAAAGGGAAAGACGGAAATACTGCCGACTTACGATCTGACAGATAAAAGTGGGTAAGGCGTGGCCAAGACTTGAGATTTGAGACGAGAGTTGGTTTCATGCATACTCTCTACGTCACAGAGAGGCGGAGAGGCTCGATTCTTGAAGAGAGTTGGTTTCAAGAATTCGGCCCTAAAACGAATACTAAAATATATTCAACCAAGAAAAGATTATGTAACATAATATTAATAGCAAACCAGATTTAATAAAACAGTTACATATCGTGCTCTGCGATGGGCAGGACATATGACATAAATGGGGAAAGAGACAGGGCAGTAGATAAAGAATGGGATGGAGGAACTACAGTATCCATGAAATAAGTAGATTAAACAGGAGATTTTTGGAAAACAGTTCAGGATAAGTAAGTATGGAGAGCTTTTAACGGCGCGGCCACGAACCAACGTGTTCGTTAGAAGCAGTGAGTTAGTTATATTCCTGGAACATTCCATTAATAAAAAAATCTGTAAATGAAAAAATAATATCAATTTTGTACCAAATCAAACGTTTTCTACTCCCTATTGTATGATGTCGTTACCCTTTGAACCAATGGACATGTTCCTAGGGAAAAGAATATGTGGACTACTGAGATGGAAACATAAGTAAACAAAATTCATCTCCATTCAAAATATTCGAGTAATTTTGAACTTTGGAATTTCGTAAATTAATGGGTAATTTATATTACAGTTACTCACTTTTGAACTTTGCACTCTCATTCAACTCGATATGTATATAAGAAGGGCTAAAACACATTTATTGTAATTTTCAGTTCAACAACTAAGGAGAAGAGAATCACTTCAGTATCAGTTATCGTGAGGTAGCTCTAGACGGAAAGGTATGAAATTACTATTATTATCTAGCTGTTCATGTGTCGAGGTTACTTATTAGTCAGTTTCTCTCATGGAACATTTATATTGCATTACTTACTCTTTTATAGAATCTCTGGTAATAACCTTACATTCTGTTCACATATTTAAATTTATAATTTTATTATTTTTCATGGTTGTAATTATTTTAAGTCCTGATATTTGCTGTTAATTTTGCAGTCTGACCCTATGAAATCCCTACGTTTTTTGCATATGCATTAACCGATTTCTGTTGGTCTTATTCCTGAGGCATTCACGTCCCAAGATTCGCGAAAGCACAGGCGAATAGAAAAAATTAGGGTATTGTATGACAGTGTTCCAGCTTTTTAACATATTCTAAAATTTCTAAATATAATAGCACAATATGAATAATTAACAAAATCTTGATGCCTTCCCTTGTACTGCGACTCACACGAATCCATTTAAATCAAACATAAGATAGACCACTACAACGTTACAGAAGCGAAGCATGGTCCATGAGGTGAATTGATTTTATTTGAATAACGACTAGTGAAATGAGATTTTTTAGAGAAACACTAGACTGTACTAGTATGGACCAGAAAATAAATTAAGATATAATGCAAGCACTTCAAATACAAAACACATCGTTTTTTATAAACCAATACCAGTTACATTGGAAAACTAATGTACAATCAATTAATCGTAATACACATCCAAGAGTCATGTTTCAGTACCGTCCTAAAGGGAAGAGATCTTTGGAGCATCCTGGAAAGAATGATAGATTTGTTTGGTAGATTTTGATTGAGATGGTTCTGATTTATTTTTTAAGACTGACTTCGTTTTGAAAGTTAATTACTATATATGTTATTATTAATGGTAATATATTTTCCCATTTCGTATGAAGCGATGTTTCCTAGGCAGCTAGCTGAATCTGTTTACTTGTTCGATTATTTTAGTATTAATAACAATTTCACTTCTTATTAAATTTAGCCATTAGGATGACATAGCATTTGTTTATTACGTCCTAGGTATCCAGTTGCGTTAGTAGTAGAAAATAGCGGGCCCTTGAACGATTTTAAATTACGATTTTCAAATAAACCTTCTACTCTTAAAGATCGGATTTGAACGATTCTTCGAAAATATTTTACTTGTTTATTTCAATAGCAAATACCACAAACGTTCGTGGTGAAAAATCGAACATTGCGGTCTCTAGAGCACTTGTTATATTTTCATTTAGACAATTCCTTCATTCCTAAGGTCGGATTTTGCTGGTTTATGAACTCTACCTTAATTTTCTTCATTCGTTTTTATTATTTTCATCACAACAACCTGAATATCTACATTGTTTGGATTTTGTTAATAATAGCATGTTGGCGTAAATATATGGAGCTTTCCCTCTGTAATTCCTAAAGAACGTTTCATGCCCCTCTTTCATTTCTGGCACATGTTCTGCCCATCACAATCTATGAGACTTTACTGTTAACAATCAGGTTTCACATACAGATCATGTACGTCACAAATATGGAATTTCCTTCATTCACCTATTTGTTTGTCTCTATTTTGTCAAAAAATATTCCTTCTTCTTCTTCTTCTTCTTCTTCTTCTTCACTTCACGGGCTAGGCAAAATTGCCTGTTCCGCCAAATAGTTGTTCTGCCCACCTTCTCACTGGCCTTCCTACATTCCTTGAACTTCTTGGCTTTTAGTTTAATGCTGCTCTTGGTAATCTCGTTACAATCATTCTTTCCACATGTGTAAACGATTTCTCTCTATATTCTCTGATTGTCTCATCCAATGGATATATATTTAACTCTGTTCTTATATATTGATTCTTTTTCCGATCCAATCTTGTGCATCCCTTTGTTCATCTAAGGACGCTCGTTTCTGCGCTTTGTATTCTACTTTACAATTCATTTGTCATTACCCGAGTTTCGCTCCCATAAAGTAATGCAGGAACTGCCATTGTTTTATAAAACTCTATCTAGTATATCTTCTTGTTTTATTCTTTAATGCTTTATGTATAGTTCCGCGTATCATTTGAAATTTCGACAGTTTCATATTTATGTCTCTTTCAGTTTTTGTGTTTATAGTAAAATTACAACCAAAATAATTAAAATTTATTACTTGTTCCTGAGGTTTGTTGACTATTACGATTTTTGATCTTGTATGTTCGTTCCCATAAATATTCCTAAGAAATTAATTCTCATACACTCTGCAACATTCCTCCTTCCTTAATATAAGAAACTTTGTTTCGCATCCATGCAATATAATTGGGAGTATTAATGGTTTTTCTTTTAATTAATGTTTATTTACTAGGAGAAGTTGGGTATGACAAGATTCCCTTTGATGGCTTACCTGTCTACAATTGAGCATGTATTTAATTCTCTCTGTTCCTCATTCCTTCTATAATTATTGTTCCTAGGTATTTGAATTTACTCACTATTTAAACTTCTCTAACTCCCCTAATTGGTCATTTGGTGTCAATTTCAATTTTATATCGCATTTCCATGCGGCAGCGCATATTTAGTATTAATGATATTTACTTCCACTCCCAATTTCGTAGTGTGAGGGAATGCATTATAAAATGTTATAATTGGTTTGCACTTAGCACCTTGTAGGTTTCGCCTAATAGAGCTACATCATTAGTACACACCAATAGTTTATTAATAGCATTGAGTTGTACACCTTCTAAAAATGTTATGGCATGTTCTAATACAAAATTGAAAAGTTAAGAAGATAGTGAATATACTTATTTAAACTATTGAGAATTTTAAAAGTACCTGAAAACTGTAACCTAACCAGAATCATTTCATCATTTAGACACGTCCTAATAGGTCTAAGCAAAACATTTTATGAATTCCAAAATCCTGCAGGACATTGCAGAATTTCTCCCTCTCAATTGAAACGTAGGATTTTTGAAACCATATATATATATATAGGAACGTCCCGCGCCGTAGTCGAGTGGTTTAGGCAGAAAGCCTTGGCGCAGAGCTGGCTCCAGGTTGAGAAAACCAGCTATAACGGTTGGGGGACTCGATATCCTGACCCCACTGGCTGATGATCATCTACCTATGTGATTGGCACATGTGGATGTGAGGCCAGCAGCCGGCTGGTAGGCTTCTAGGCCTGTCGCGCCAGGAGTTTTGTATATAGGAACGTCGGGTTATTTGGACCCCTGTTCTGAATATGTTGTTTTTCTTCTGTTTATTAAGGGATTTGAAATATCATTAGTGTGTCCACCGCTGTGGTCTCGGGGTAGCGTGCTGCCTTGTCACGCAGCGGGCCCGGGTTTGATCCCCGATCGGGGGGCAGTTTTCTGAGTGAGGTTTTTATCGGGGACTTCCCCACCTGTAAGACAAATGTCTGGAAACTTTAAGGCCCAAACGGTCCCCGAAATAATATGGCCATCATCATCATCATCCCTACCATTATCATGATCATCATCCTTCACCGGTATGGAAATCAGCGGGAAGCTAACACACCTAAAATTCCCTAGTAAAGCTGCAAGCATAGCATGAAAGTGCTATGATTGCAGTGAAGGACCTGCCCTCGGGCAGAATTACAATGAATGGATGAATCATTAGTGTTGTAACTATGAAATAGCATTGATATGTTATTCAAATATGGAAACATGCTCTTAATTTATAACTTTTTTTTTTCAATACAAGAAAGGTCCACTTTAACCTCCATAAGGGATCCCAGAGTCCACCTTAGCTTTTAGATATTTTTTAGTTTTTTTCTCTAATAATTTAATACAAACAGACATAGATTATTCTGAAAATATTTTATGACTGATCATAACTAAAATGTTTTGATATATTTATTTAAACTTAACTTACTTACTCACTGGCACTATCGAACCTGTAGTTTCATGGCCGCACGGACCATAAGATCTCCATACATCCCTATCCTGAGCAATTATTTAATGTTTTTGAAAAATTATTGTTGATTACAACGTTCACACGTCATTCAATTGCAGAAAACGACGGACTTTGAATTTAGAAAAATTAGAAAGATATTAAATAAAATTAATTAAGTGAATGGGTTTTACATATAATATCCTCATTGATAAAATATACGTATTCGTGTAACGTGGACCCAGGTCCTCGTGGAAGGTCCACATTAACCTAATTCCTTTGTTATGTTTAATTATATTACCGAGTAACCATGTCACATTATATAAACAACAAACCCGTCAGTATATTAAAACGTGTATCTATGTAATATACTATATTTAGGAGTTTTTTCAACATTTGTAATATTCTATAGCAGAAATTGAGAATTGATTCTGTATCTTGAAAACTAAATGTGTCACTAATATAGTCCAATAATAAAACAACAATATTTATTGAATAAAAATTCCTGCATTTTTTTGTAAACAATGTAGTACAGTTATTTAGTTTCTAAAAAAAGAGTTTACCTGGAAAGTTTTCCGGGAGTTTTGAAAATGGGCAATTTTATAGAATTCGATGTGCTCTTTCCGAATTTCAACTTTGCCACCCGCGTATCTTTTGCCGCTCGCGCAGCCATCTTGAAAAAATGGCGCCTAAAATCAGTTTTTTTTGATAATATCTCCTTTCCGACTCATTTTATGATAAAAAACATCCATGCACAAAATTAAACTAGAGAAATGTCCCTACAATTCATATAATAACCTTTTTTTCGTACAATCGATAGTTTCGGCGTACGAGCGCTGCAAATTGTAATTCAACATACTTTTTTGCCAAAAAAAACTCGTTT
>JASPKZ010001440.1:0-84954 GCA_030220185.1 Diploptera punctata | reverse complement strand
TACACACAAAATCTACAACACAAGCTCATTGAGCATAAGAATTTCAATAATGCACGGCATTCTTTGTCCACTTCTAATTGTTATTACGCAGGATGTCTATAATACTGTATGAATGGCTTGGGTCAGATGCCCTGTACAGCCCACTACACCATTCAAAACACGGTAAAAACATTTACATTTTCTTCCACTTAAACAACTCTCTAATTATATTATTTTTAGTCTGATCATCTTACCTCAATATTAAAGTTGATTTGTTCTCGAACATGTTTCAAAACACTTCTGTTTTATCGTCAGCTTGTCCAGACTAAAATTAAATATTAATTCTCTAATGTTCGAAGACAGATAGCTTGCTATCAACAATGCCGCAGTTTGATTCCCAGTTCAAACATTAATTTTTCTTTCATATAATAAAGTTGGGAATTTTTACATTATGAGGTTTTCTTAATCAAAAATCAAATGAATTGTGAATTCTTCTTACCTAGTACATGCATGTTTTTTAACACAGAACCGCAGTATCGGGAATCCTCAGCTGTTTTCACTACTGTCAATTCTTCATTATGCCGGTAGTTTAGAAAATGATTGGCATAATGACGAATCAACAGTTGTGAAAATACTAAGGATGGGAATGATGATTCATGATAATACTAATTAAATGAATAATGTTAAAAATTCCCAAATTTAATATATAAATGATTCATGATACTGCGGTTCTTTGTTAAGAAACATGAATGTATGAGGTAAGAAGAACTCTCGATTCATTTTGATTTTTGATTAATTTTTCTTTTCAAAAAATTAATTTGTCCAGGTCTGGAATATGTTAAAATAAATATAACATCAAAATATTAAGCTTTACCGCTTAAAAGTAGAGTAAAATTTTCATTAAAAAAACTTTGAATATAAGTTGTCTGATGGTGTTGATAGCAAGCTATCTGCCTTCGGACGTTAGAGAATTGTATAAGTGGAAGGAATGTTAGCATTTGTACCGTGTTTGGATTGGTGTAGTGGCTGCACACCAATGTACAGATTCAGAGTTCCACGGTTCGATTCCCGGTTCAAACACTGATTTTTCTTTACAAAAAAAAAAAGACAGACTATGTTCCAGCAACAGTTTCATCTTCTTCCTTCTCATCATCATCATGACCTCTATGCAACAAAGACGAAGAAATGAACGAAGAACATCTACAAACCTGTGAAATATTACCTGTTGGATCCACTATAGAGAAATATTGGAGAGCAAGAATGCTAATGGCTTCATTGCCAAGGCCCAGCATTTGAAAACAACAACATATCATGACTATCCCTAACTCAAGCACAATTTACACATAACTAACTCATTGGCACTATCGAACCCTTAGGTTCATGGCTGCAAAGACATAAGCTCTCCATATATCCCTATCATGAACTAATGTTTTCTAATCATTCACTGTATAATTTACTTCACTCAAAGCATAGTTAATTTTATTCTCCCACCTCATTCTTCAGGGGACCCATGCCAAAGACTCAAACAATTTACACATAAACACTTAAATATACTAATTTTGAAGAGAAAAATTTTCGCCTAGACCGGGACTCGAACCGGGACCCTTGGCTTTCCGGGCCAAGTGCTCTACCAACTGAGCTACCGAGGCGAGTTACGATCTAGACGCAAATTTTTCTCTTATATACGTTGTAATTCCCTATCGCCAAATGCTTTTGAAACCATTGTTTCTATCTTTGCAAATGGCGGCTTCTTAGTTAAGAAGACATTTATTGGAAATTTAACATTACTTTAAAAGCCAGTAAGGCCTCTAATGATGTTTTGGCCCGGAAAGCCAAGGGTCCCGGGTTCGAGTCCCGGTCTAGGCGAAAATTTTTCTCTTCAAAATTAATTTATCTTTCATTGAGAAATGTTAAATTAATAATAAAAACATCAAAACTTAAATATACTATCAGGAATTGTATAAGAGAAAAATTTGTGTTTAGACTGGAGGCCTAGGATAGCTCAGTGGCAGAGCACTAGTGTATAAACTAGAGGTCCTGGGTTTGAATCTCTGTCTACGCATAAATTTTTCTCTTCAAATTTAAATATACAATTATTCAGCACTCCCACTTACCATCATCAGCTGAACTTTCATCTGAGCAACTAAAATCATCTTCATAATAAGTGGTTGAATCAGATGTGCTGAAAGTATCGCCTTCAGGTGGGTGTTTTTGTATCCGCTTCAATGTACATGCCTGAAAACACACATTTATAAATATTTCTAAAAAGATTGAATCTATAATATACAACCCATCTCACATTTTGATTTCTCATCTAGACATATTTCTCTGTTATTGCCTAACAATACTATATCATCAGCATAAACTAACAGCTTATTAATACCAATAGGTTGTATGCCTTCTTTATGATATGTGGATGGCGATCACAAGATGCCCAAGATGAGCAAAACATTACTTCCACTTATTTGTGTTTTGCTCTTTACTTTTATCTTCGACTGATCTGGTATTTCTTCCTTTTCCAGTACCAGATCCCTCTTTTTACCTTCCTATCCAGTCTCCCTAGCCTGACCTCTTGTTTTCTTCGACCCTGATGGTATTAAGAGTATTCGAGGCCAAAGGGTTCATTTCTGTCTTTCCAATATCTCTTTCTTTTAACCTCATGAATACTCACCTTGAATGCCCACATAAGCTACATGTTCAAATGCAGCCCCATTGCAACTTATAGCATAAGTATACAATGGATTTGTGTCATCAGCTATGGCTGGATACACATAATGAAGAAGTATGCCTTCTTTATCTTCTAAAGATTTGATGGCTTGCTCTAGCACAAAATTAAATAGTACCTTCAGCAGAAGATCACATTCTACAACAGTAATTTATCTGTTTTTATCCGTTTTTTTTTATTGCAGTAATAATAGTTTCTTGGATGATTTTTTTTGGGGGTTTTTCCTCACCTTTAAGACAAAAATCAGGTAACTTTAAGATCCACACGATACTCGAACATATGGCCATCATAATTATCATCATTCATTTCATGTTTGTATTATCAATTTAATGCTTCTCACTGAACGACAAATTATATTTGAAGAGAAAAAATACACTGACTGGGGTTTGTATCCAGGACCTTTGGCTTTCTATGCCAATGCTCTACTAACTGAGCTACCTGAGCACACCAATCTAGATGCAAATTTTTCTCTTACACATTGTTAATTCCCAAGCATCAAATGCTACGAACTGTTGCTCGATCACGCAAATGGCGGCATATCGAAAGAAGCCCTACTGGCTAATTAAAGTAATTTTTAATTCCCAGTAAGTCTTCTTAACCCTCTGCATGCCACTGGTAAAATCTATTGTGTCAGAGATTTAAATTGCATCTGCCAATGTGATCGGCTTTTCAAGTAGTTTAAGTATATTGTCTGGCAGGTAATGGACAGGAGCATCAGAGCCAATCTAATCAGCTCACAGCACCTAAAGGGTTAAGAAAGAAGCTGCCATTTGCATGATCGAGCAACAGTTCCTAGCATTTGACACTTGGGAATTAACAACGTATAAGAGAAAAATTTGTGTTTAGATTGGAGTGCTCAGGTAGCTCAGTTGGTAGAGCATTGGCATAGAAAGGCAAAGGTCCTGGGACAAACCCCAGTTTGAGCGTATATTTTCCTCTTCAAATATAAATCATCATACATATTTGCCTTAGATTAAGTTTAGAATTAAGGACTCTCTTGGTGCATCACTATCATCATCACCTATTATATCATTGGGGTAATGTAACCCCACCTTTCAGGCACCCCAATCTCAGAAGTGGTTACAATTACGCCAATGCCAGGAGAGAACACTAGAAATGACAACCTGCAGCATTGAATAAAAATTAAAAATAGTATATTACGATGAGAGGTTGGGAAGTGGTTTTTACAGAAGTGAGGAAAATGTTTAAAAACCAAGCGATAACAAGGTTTTTAATTTCTGAGATTATGTACAACATTTCACAAATGTGCATTGTACATTATTTTTTGCTCATTGGTGTTTTCAAAATAATAAATAATAGTAAAATAATAACATCTTTGTTGAAAATATTTGCATTCATTATAAACAACTGACTAACGTTAACAGTGTGGGCAATGTTTATTAGTTGAAACTACAGGAGGTCATGATACCAATCAGAGATAAAATGGTGGCAAGTACGTATTTAATGTTTTTAACTTTTATAGGAATTAAATCACTATGAGGTTTAATTTATGGTGAAATTAAATGTTTCTTACCTCTCCTCATATAAATTTTCTAAGTTGATCACGATTTCGAGACTATAACTGTCTCATCCTCAGAACTTTGTTGGCGACTGGTGTTATGTCAATCGGAAGAAACTCTTCTTCTTCCCTCAACATTTAATTTCATGTATTTATTGTTTTAAATGAAGTTCAGTTCATTTAAAATGCAGTGAATTGTTTCGTATAATGTATATTAACACTACCTTTTGGATTTTTTTTGTATATACATTGTACATAGTATACATAGAGGCAGTGGTCTTACTTCCCACAAGTAGTTTGTAATATGTAATATTACAGTATAGTTGTTTAGGTTGGTAACCCTGAAATGTAGGAAGTTGAACTTTCAATCATGGTCGCCATTGCTGTAAGTATAACAAAGCACACTAACGCACAAAAAATAATTTGTGCTACAATCCTCCATTTTCTTATAATTACCTTCCTGTAGCTAATAGTAGCTAGATAGAAGAGGAGTTGATTAAGTGGAGCTGCTGATAAAAACTTAGCTGCACGCTGAAGAGCAGTAAATTGCCCCAGTATATCCAAACTTGCAGGTTCTAGCTCCTGATCTACTCCTTGGGAAAGAGAATCTTGACAAGCAGTTTCTACTTGCAAGTCATCCAGAAGCGCAGACATCATCGTTAAAGCCTGTGATGCCAGAGCTACTGATAGAACACCAAATCCTTGTTGCCTGAAAATTAAATATTCTAATTTTATTGCCAATTAAACAGAAAAATTGATTATTATTGTCTACTATACTTAATTAAATGTAACAAGTAAATGGAAAAGTGAAAACATCAGAAAATTCAGAAGAGGGAAGGATGTTTTATTGAACTTTTATAGAAAAAATCACTGAGGTTTAATTCATTATTAAATTAAAATGCTTCATACCTCACCTCATATCCAGTCTTCTAATTAAATTTTTAAAAAGTTTAATATAAGATTGGCACCGAAGAACAAATACAGCCTAAATAGGTAATTAAAACCAATAAAAATGAAAAAATTGGAGAAGAAAACAAATCAGGAATTTATCAGATCAAATGCAGGGATTGTGACAAAATTTAAATAGGAAAAACAAAAAGAAATTTGAAAACAAGGATGAAAGAACATCTTAGAAATGTCAAAAATGGTGAAGCGGAAAAGTCAGCAGTAGCTGCTCATGCTTGGTCTGAAAAACATCTAATTGAATCAAAAGCCTGTCTAATTAAACAAATAGAAAAACAAAAAGAACTTACAGTTTGGGAAAAAAATCCACATAAAAAAAACTTATTAATTTCGAAATTCCCATGGATGAAGCTGCCAAGGCTTTGAAACCGCGGTATAATTAGAAGACTGGAAATGAGGTGAGGTATGAAGCATTTTAAATCAATCTTGAGGACATTTTAACTAATATATTCAGAAAGATCAAGCAATATTTGCAGAAAGTGATTACCATCAACAATGAAATTTACACAAACTAAATTTAATAGTAGAGAATTATAAGATGAATGAAAATATCTGCAAATAAAACCAAAAATAGGGCTTAATGGAAAAGAAATAAAATAATTGAGCAGGTTCTAAATCCAAGTGTTATGAATCTTTATTAGTAATTGATTTTTTAGGGAGTAACACTATCAGGTTTTATTAAACAACCATTAAATGATTTCAAGAATCGGAAAATTAACACCTCACCTCATAATTTGCAGAATTCTTGAGAACATGTTTCAGATTGCTTGCACTCTATCATCCATCTGACGATAGAATATTCTCAAGAATTCTGCAAATTATGAGGTGAGGTGTTAATTATCCAATTCTTAAAATTATTAAAGAAACCTCATAGTATTACTTTTGAAGAGTAAAATATACACTCAGACTAGCATTTGAAACCGAGCTATCTGAGCACTCCAATCTAAACTGAAGTTTTCTATATTTTAATATAATAAATTTGGGAATTTTTAACATTATGAGGTTTTATTAAAAAGAATGAAATGAACCATAAATTCTTCTTACCTCATACTTCTATGTTTTTTTTAAACACAGCACTGCATTATCAGCGACCATCATCACCATAATCAGCTGTTTTCATCAAGTCGAGAAAACAGCTGATGATGGTGATGATGGTCGCTGATACTGCGGTGCTATGTTTAAAAAAAAACATAGAAGTATGAGGTAAGAAGAATTCACAATTCATTTTATTCTCATCAAGTTTTTCTCTTATGTACACTGTTAATTCCCAAGCACCAAATGCTACAAACCATTGCTCGATCTTGCAAATGGCGGCTTTAAGAAGACCGTTATTGGGAATTTTACATTACATTATAAAGCCAGTACCCCCTCTTTCAATATTGTTATTATTCATTTAATACATCTCAATGAAGGATAAATCATATGAGGCACTTAGAATAGCAAGGGCATATCAACAAAAATCACTTTTTTTTTTAAATTATTGAAATATAAACTTTGGACCTTCTTCTTTCATCCAAATTGTAAACCACTTTTTAACACAATATACAACTTCTTCACATTGACAGAAATGATACGTCATGCGATATAGAGAAAATGTGTTTATGAAACTTTAAACATGTTTTTCTCAAAACTAATCTTTTGCATATATGCCCTTGCTATTCTAAGTGCCTCATATTTGAAGAGAAAAATATACAGTCATGAAAACAGCTGAAGGTGGGAATGATGTATTTCCCAATACTGCAGTTCTCTGTTAAAAAACATAGATGTATGAAGTAAGAAGAATTCACATTCATTTAATTCTTATTAAGAATAATATACGCTCAGACTGGGGTTTGAACCCAGGACCTTTCGCTTTCTATGCGAGCATTCACATCAACTATTATAATTACATCCCATAACTATTTCCACCAACAGTTAGATAGAACTGAAGATGGTATTTTATAAAAGTATTGAAACTAGTCTTAGAGAAATCTACAATTATAAGATTTGAGATTTATTGAAGATTAATATAAATCGACATTTGGAGAAACTGGATTCAAATTTTGGCTTGATTGCAGAAAATTGTTTCCCCCTTGTTTTTTAAAACAATGTTTCCTAAAACACTGGTCTAAGATATCCTCTTATAGAAGTGCAGTTGTACAACAATTTTATCATTTATAAATATAATAAATCATAAATATTTACACTTTCATCAAATTGATTCTGCTGGATCCCTCACGAAGTTTGTTAGGTGATTTGCCTTTATCATCTTTGCCTTTATCTGCTGCTAAGAAGCTAGATGCAGACAGCTGAGTCTGAAGTCCAGTTATTAGTACCCATACTCCAATCAACAAATGATTTTGAAGAATCTGAAATTTCAAAACTATACTGTAGTACTTATACAAGCTTTACAAAATGACAATACCACAATTTCTCTAGTTTCCAGTCAAAAAAAAAAAAATGGAACTGCTTTCATCATTACTTAACTCACTAGTAATTAATCATAATAGTGCTTAATTCAATTTCCTTATAAAAAAAATTGGAGAATGTGACTGTCTACACTGAAACAAAATAACCTATTTTTGTATTGGCAATGACATTAAAATTGTTTTATGGGAGAAATGTTTAATTATCAAATTTATGTAATACTCTGAATTAGAAACAATCATTCACTGACTATAAGATTAAACTTCTTGCTAAAACATAAAACCTCATTAAGTTATGTAGATAGGAAATAACACTATGAGGTTTTTTTGTTAATTTTTTATTTCACCCTCATACTTCATAACTCCTCGCAAACCCAGGGTTTCGTCACATCCTTTGTGACATTCTCAATGCTGTGTCACGTTCACAACTGACGTCCAATGCCCTTCAATCCTGCAGATGACCTCCACGCCATCTGATGGCTGACTGACGAACTTCCGAATCAGTCCTCTCTCCTTATAACCGGGTATTTCAAAATTCATAGTTGTATTTTCATTCTTGCATATGTAAATTTTTTCCCAAATTGTGAGTTCCTTCGGTTTTTCCAATTGTTTAAGTAATTTTGTTTTGGTTTCTATTCTATGTTTTTCTGACCAGGCATGTGCAGCTATTGCAGATTTTTCGATTTCTCCATTTTTAACATTTCTGAGGTGTTCCTTTAATCTTGTATTTAGATTCCTTTTTGTTTTTCCTATGTATTCTTTTCACAATCTTTACAATTAATTTAATAAATTCCAGATTTTTTGCAGTCTTCAATCTTTTCATTTTTGTTGGTTTTTATTAAATTACCTAAGCTGTAATCATTTTTCGGTGCTAATTTAATGTTGAATTTGTTGAAGATTTTTTGAAACTTGTCAAATACTAAAGGATGGTATGTGAACTTCTTGAATTTTTTACCAATATTTTTATCTGTCTGAAGAGTACTTTCATTAATCATTTTTTGTTCTTTAAATTTATTTATTTTCTTGTGTATCATCTTCTCTTGAAACCCTGGGTTTGCGAGGAGTTATGAAGTATGAGGTGAGTGAAATAAAAAATAAACAATAAAAACCTCACCCTACTTTCATTGCCTCAGGGCAGTTTATGCTAAAGAATTTTTTTTATGTTTCTCAAGTATACACTGTTGTCCCGCGCCGTAGCCGAGCGGTTAAGGTAGGAAGCCTTGGTGCAGAGCTACGGGACTTGCGCTGGTTCGAGTCTCCATGGGGGAAGAAATTTTCTCATGGTATTTCGGCCAGTATGGGACCGGTGTCCACCCAGCATCGTGAGGCAATTGGGTAGCTACAATAAGTAGTGGCTCCAGGTTGAGGAACCAGCTATAACGGCTGGGGGACTCGACATGCTAACCACATGTCACCCCTACACTGGCTGTTGATCATCTACCTCTGTGATTGACACATGTGGATGTGAAGGGCCAGCAGCCGGCTGGTAAAAGGGCAACCGCTGAAAAGTGGAAAGACCCTCAATCGGAAGTATACACTGTTGCCATATCCTTTTCCTTATATGCTCTCTAAAACTCCAAGTATGACAGGCCTAGAAGGCCCTTGGCATACAAACTGGCTGCTGGCCTTACATCCACATGTATTAATCACAGAGGTAGACAATCATCTAGCCAGTGTAGGGGTGACATGTAGTCAGCATGTCAGGTCCCCCAATTGTTATAGCTGGTCTTCTCAATCTGGAGTTGCTACTTATTGCAGCTACTCAAATGCCTCACAATACTGGATGGGCACCGGTCCCATACTGGCCGAAATTCTATGAGAAAATTTCTACCTCCAAGGGGACTCGAACCAGCACAAGTCCCATAGCTCTGCACCAAGGCTTTTTGCCTTAACCACTCAGCTATGGCTTTAATGGGTATGAAAAAAGTGTGAAATATGCTGTATGAGGGATGAATAGAAGGGAAAAGATGAAACCCAGTCCTGGCACATAGCCTACTCCTGTCGAAAGCACCGAGGGGACCACCAGGCTTACAGTCCCCATCCAATGGACAAATCGCTATCAACAGTACCACATGTCTTCACAAGAATATACTGCAATGAGGTTTTGCAATAATGCAGGAATCTGGTGCATAATCTAGCAATTAAAAAAGAGTTCACCACCACCTCTCTTGGCCCTGAGATTGCAAATTTTCTAACGAAATTAATTTAACAATTAAAATTTTCAACCCTGCCGGGTACCGTACCCAGGCACACTAGCCATGCTATCATCTGAGCCAGCAGGACAGACTAGATTACCAAAAGGTAAAATTCCAAAAATTGTATCTTAATACAATCAGCATTTTAAATTATTTGAAAACCCTGGGGGAAAAGACTATTAGGAAGACCTAGACATACGTGCAGTAATATTTGGATAATTATACAGAAATACTGGAGAGCAAGAACGCTAATGGCTTCGTTGCCAATGCCCATTATTTGAAAACAACAACATATTTGGATAATTATTAATCAAACCTCTTAATTATATTATTTTTAGTCTGATATTCTTACCTCAATATTAATGTTGATTTGTTCTTGGACATGTTTCAAAACAATTCTGTTTTATAGTCAGCTTGTCCAGAATTGTTTTGAAACATGTCCAAGAACAAATCAACATTAATATTGAGGTAAGATGATCAGAGTAAAAATAAATATAATTAAAATAACCTCAAAATATCACTTACTAAAATTAAATATAAAACTTCTTAATGTTATTGTTTATTTTTTATTATTTCACTCACCTCATACTTCATAATTCATAGCAGACCCTGGGTTTCTTCACATAATTTGTGACATTGTCAATGCTGCGTCACGTTCACAACTGACGTCCAACGGCCTTCTATCCTGCAGACTGACCTCCACGCCATCTGGTGGCCAACCGAAGAATTTCCAAATCAGTCCTCTTTCTTTATAACCGGGTATTTCAAAATTCATAGTTGTATTTTCTTCTTGCATATGTAAATTTTTTCCCAAATTGTGAGTTCCTTCGGTTTTTCCAATTGTTTAAGTAATTTTGTTTTGGTTTCTATTCTATGTTTTTCTGACCAGGCATGTGCAGCTATTGCAGATTTTTCGGTTTCTCCATTTTTAACATTTCTGAGGTGTTCTTTTAATCTTGTATTTAGATTCCATTTATCAAATTAATTGTAAAGATTGTGAAAAGATATAAATAGGAAAAACAAAAAGGAATCTAAATACAAGATTAAAAGAACACCTCAGAAATGTTAAAAATGGAGAAACCGAAAAATCTGCAATAGCTGCACATGCCTGGTCAGAAAAACATAGAATAGAAACCAAAACAAAATTACTTAAACAATTGGAAAAACCGAAGAGGAACTCACAATTTGGGAAAAAATTTACATATGCAAGAATGAAAATACAACTATGAATTTTGAAATACCCGGTTATAAAGAAAGAGGACTGATTTGGAAATTCTTCGGTCGGCCACCAGATGGCGCGGAGGTCAGTCTGCAGGATAGAAGGCCGTTGGATGTCAGTTGTGAACGTGACGCAGCATTGACAATGTCACAATTATGTGAAGAAACCCAGGGTCTGCTATGAATTATGAAGTATGAGGTGAGTGAAATAATAAAAAATAAACAATATTAAAGAACCTCATAGTGTTATTTCCTATCTATATAACTTCTTAATGTTACTTCCTACTGTATTTTAAAATAAGATCTTAGGAAACTGATATCAGAGATATGAAATGGATTCAGTTGGTTGAGGACTTAATAAATGTGTACTATATAAAATTATGTCACACTAAACATTTCATAACATAGTTCTAATTATAGATAGATCATCGGTTGATTAATGTCTTTGACATCTCCAATTCCTAATAGCCAATTTTGTCGGTCCATCCAATCTCCTGGTTGTAGATGTTTCTCCTTCATATATAAATATATTCCCTTACTCCAGCAGGTTTTAGGTCTTTATAATTATAAAATGTGGACCTACAGGTTCCATAAACGATAGGGTTACTTTTTTTATAAAACCTATGATGGGAAATTAACATTTATTCCCATCATAAATTTATGAAAAAAAGAGTCAAAAAATGGCTGATGATATGAACAACTACTCCTGAAACCGCAGTCATGTGATGTGAAGAACACAAGAGTGTATGAGGTGAGATGGACAACTTATTTTAATTTATTAATTAAATAAAAATAAAACGTAGTTTTATTTGATTTTCATATTTATTATATAGTTCAGTGACAGCTGTTTCGGTACACTGTACCTTCTTCAGACATGTTAACAAATTATCAATTGTGTTCCAACTGATCTAAGCAACAATACAACAATATTTATTTAAATTTTTTAATTTAACAAAGGGGATTCATTCAAATCAAGTTGAGAATTTAACAGTTTGTTACTACTTTTCAATTTATTTATTTCTACAGCTTCCAAAAGATCTAACTTCTTACCCTTATCACAAACATGTAAAATTTCAAAATTAGGATCGAAACAATGATTAAATTGGAATAGGTGGTTAGCATATTTTGAATATTCTAAATTTCTGTTATATGCTCTCATGTGTTCCTTTATCCGAGAGATAAAAGGTCTACCAGTTTGTCCTATATAGACATTGTCACATGTGCCACACTTCAATTTATATACACCTGATAATTTTTCTTTTTTATTTTGGTTTTATTGTTTTTTTATTATATTTTGTAAAGTTTTATTAGTTTTAAAATGCCACATAATGTTCAACTTTTTAAAGTGTTTAGATATTTTATTTGAAAGTGGACCTATGTATGACATTACGACATATTTCTTTGTTTTCTTTGGGTAAAGGAAAAACTTTGTTAATTGCTTTTTTGTAATGAACTTTCTTAATTAAATATTCTATAATTTTAGGTTCGTAGTTATTATTAATAGCTAATTGTTTAATAATATTCAATTCATTATTATATTTAATTTTAATAGGGTTAAGTTATGTAGATAGGAAATAACACTATGAGGTTTTTTAATATTGTTTATTTTTTATTATTTCACTCACCTCATACTTCATAATTCATAGCAGCCCCAGGGTTTCTTCACATCATTTGTGACATTCTCAATGCTGTGTCACGTTCACAACTGACGTCCAACGGCCTTCTATCCTGCAGACTGACCTCCGCGCCATCTGGTGGCCGACCGAAGAATTTCCAAATCAGTCCTCTCTCCTTATAACCGGGTATTTCAAAATTCATAGTTGTATTTTCATTCTTGCATATGTAAATTTTTTCCCAAATTGTGAGTTCCTTCGGTTTTCCAATTGTTTAAGTAATTTGTTTTGGTTTCTATTCTATGTGTTTCTGACCAGGCATGTGTAGCTATTGCAGATTTTTCGGTTCCTCCATTTTTAACCGAAAAATCTGCAATAGCTGCACATGCCTGGTCAGAAAAACATAAAATAGAAACCAAAACAAAATTACTTAATCAATTGGAAAAACCAAAGGAACTCACAATTTGGGAAAAAATTTACATATGCAAGAATGAAAATACAACTATGAATTTTGAAATACCCGGTTATAAGGAGAGAGGACTGATTTGGAAATTCTTCGGTCGGCCACCAGATGGCACGGATGTCAGTCTGCAGGATAGAAGGCCGTTGGACGTCAGTTGTGAACGTGACACAGCATTGAGAATGTCACAAATGATGTGAAGAAACCCTGGGGCTGCTATGAATTATGAAGTATGAGGTGAGTGAAATAATAAAAATAAACATTTTAATAGGGTTACTTAGTTAATTTTAGTATTTTAATTATCAATACTCTTCAACGATTCAGGTTTTAATTCAAATCTGAACGTATACGTAAAGACCAATAAATTTTTCTCAGAGACCTCTTATTTCAAGTTTGAGATTATTTTTTGTCCCAGAAAACTACGGCACAGGACTTGTAGCTTTACTTCCCTTCCAAAGAAAGCTATACTCAGGATTTAAGAAAACTATACTGGGGATTTTAACAGCTTTAAAATTCAACAATCCTGACCAAATTTGAACAAATGAATCTAGCCCCAACATACCCTAATGTATATGACAGTCATCACAGCAAACAACTTACATGTCCTCCAGCTCTTGTAGATGTTTTGATAACTCCAGATACAAGAGAGAATATTTCTAATGCTTTTTCCACAACTGTAATAGCATGGTTATCTGCACCACCTTCATCATCTCCTCCTTTTGCTGCAGTTGCTCCTACATAATTAACATATTTTTATTAAAATACAAAATATGATATAAGATACAAATCTAGAACATGGATACCTATTAAGAGATAGAATCAGAAACATACACCTCATCTCATATTTTGTTTTCTCACCTGGAACATGTTTCGTCAACATCTATACCATTTTATTTTGGAAAGAAAAATTAATTCTCGAACCTCAGATCTCTGACTATATGCATCAGCACGATAACCATTACGTCATTTGAGTTCCAATACGAACATCAACAATTCTTTCTTTTCTTTCATCCAAAGGCCGTGCTACCAACAACATCCTCTGATGATTTCTATTCAGAAATATTTTTTTTATTTTTCAGCATCATCCGGTATCATGTCAGTTGTCATTGTCTTCCAAAAACCAAACGCCATTCCTCTCTGTCCATCCATTGATCTTCCTTCAATCCTCTAACAACCATAGCAGCTAGCACACCCTCTATCCAGGTTTTCTTTGGTCGTCCTTTCTTCTTCCTTTCCATTGGGATCCATTCCATAATAAGTTTAGACAATCTTTGCTTTGGCATTCTTTTGACATGGCCATACCACTGTAATCTTTTCTTTTCTATAATATCTATGATGTCAAGCTTCTCTTGCACACCTATAATTTCCTTCATTTCTTTATTTCATATTCTCCATTCTAGATTTTCCAGCTTCATAATTTAACATTACTTTTAAGCAGTAAAGTTTAATATTTTGTTGTTATTTTAACATTTTCCAGTCCTGGTAGTGCGGCCTTCAGATGAGAGATAATTGTATAAGAGGAAAGAATTGTTGAAATTTGTATCGGAGCTTGAATGATGTAATGGTTATCATGCTGATGCATATAATCAGAGATTGGAATTCAAGTCCTGGTTCGAGTGTTAATTTTTCTTTTCAAAATAAAATTCTGTCCAGGGTTGGAAAATGTTAAATTGAATATAACAACAAAAAAATCTACACAATTCTCAGCCAGAAGCTGATTATCACGTTAAACTGTTAAATTTTTCCAGGGAAGGGAGGTCTGTCCTATGCCCAAATCCCAACCTAGAGGACCAGCTCTATTTTATAACCCCAAGAACAGGGTAGTTTCACTATTTCTAAGCACTGCCCACCCAATTTAGTTTCCTTCTATCACATGCAATGGCCACAAATATGGGGCTATTTTTTTTTAACCCAGTCGCCACACGAGATAACAATTAGTCATATTGTAACAAAGTTTCTCAGTGCAGTGTAGCATCAGCCAATCAAGATGTGTTAAAAAATAATTCTACAGGAGATCAAGGACAAAGACTTATATAAAATGTAAGCATATAGGCAAGAAAGTTGGTATTATTGAACATGCTACTCTGTTTAATTTGCCATTTAGTGTATTTTTTTTATTTTTATTTATAGAAGCTTAACATATAGTCATATCATGTCTATTTATTTTATTTTAATAATACAATGAAATGGTCAATATGATGAAATGGGTCCTGCTTATAAAATTTCAACCCGAAATATGTCTTGACTACCGAAGAAAATCAGGAAAAAATCTCAATTTAGTTGGTTGTTTGGCACTGGAGTTTGAACCAGAGACCTCTCAAATATAAGTATCAAATACTATCAGCTGAACCAACTCACTCAGTTTTGTTTCTTTAAACTTGTCTTTTGTATGCAGCTCTGCTTAACCAATTTGCAACCCCAGAAGTTAATGCTTTATTATTTATTCAGAAAAAATGAATAATTTCTAGGAGATAAAGAAAATCCCAAATTTTTAGTAATTGAAAAAAAAATTATCATTTACACTAAAAATATTCAAACAGTTAAGGTGTTAATTTTTCTTCACAAATTAATAATTTGTCCATCATTGCTAATATGAAGGTCATTCCATAAGGCATGGCAACTATTTTTTATCAGCCAATAAAGCTGCAGGAAACAAAATTCAATATATACAAGTGAGAGTCCCTGGATTGTCCTTCACAATGGTGGCACAAAAGTGGAATCCGGGTACAGCAGCATATGGGTAAAGGACATTGAAAGATGCGTAAATATAAATCATTGTTTTACTTCTATTACATGTGAAGAAAATAAAAATTTATATAACCCAGAGCTAACACCCTTCAAAACAATCTTCCAAGGCCGATACACATATGTGCCAATGATGAGGAAGGTGCTGAATACTATTAGCAGTTTGTGATGTGTCTATGTGCAGCATTCTTCTTTGAAACCCTTTTAAGATATCCTCATTGTTTGCAAACTGCTTCACATGCAGCAACATCTTCAATTATCATTTTAAAGGGTGTTAGCCTGTATTATATGAATTTTTTTTTTCTTCACATGTAATAAGAAGTAAAACAATGATTTCTATTTATGCATCTTTCAATGTCCTTTATCCATATGCTGCTGTATCTGGATTCCACTTTTGTACCACCATTGTGAAGGACATTCCAGGGACACTTGTATAGACTGAATTTTGTTTCCTGCAGCTTTATTGGCTGATAAAAAATAGTTACCATGACTTATGGAATGACCCTTGTATTAAAATGTAATTATAACTTTGAAATAATGAGCCATACTAGCTATAATAAAATTTTTAAAATAATAATGTAAGTGCCTTTTTTTTTAGTACAATCAGCATGCCGAATATGAAACATGTTTTGATAGATCTTCATGATTTTTATAATTAAAAAAGTTTCTTGAACAAAAATAAATTCTAATTGAGGAAAACGGATATAAAAAAGGTTTTTATTATTCATTTCATACATCTTAATGATGGATAAATTATATTTGAATAGAAAAATTGTGTGCTTGAACGCAGGACCTTTGGTTTTCTAGACCAAGTGCTCTACCAACTGAGCTACCGGAGCAAGTACCGATCTAAATGCAAATAGAGAAAGATTTGCATTTAGATCGGTGCCTGCTCCAGTAGCTCAGTCAGTAGAACACTTGGTCTAGAAAACCAAAGGTCCCGGATTCAAGACCCGGTATGAGCATATAATTTTTCTCTTCAAATATGATAAAAAATGTACTTATATTATTATTTAAAACATTTTAATATATAAACTCAATTGTGATAACAATGAATGTTAAAAATATTGATAGCTATAATATATTGTATAAATTCTTATTAATGTCTTTTTGAACTAGAAGCCATCCAATCGCACTGCGAGCAATGGCTGGCTGCTTCAGACATCAGACATAGAGAATAGTGTGCGAGTAAAGGAAAACTGACATTTGCACCAGAAGCCTGGAATAGTGTAATGGATAACACAACAGCATATAAAATCCAGCTTCAGGCATTAATTTTCCTTTACAAATTAATAATTAGTCCATCATTGCAATATTAAAATTTAATTATAACTTTGAAAGATAATCTCTATCAAGTTTTTTTGAGTCTAGAAATGTCTTACCTCAAAAAAACTTGATTAAAAGAACCTCAAAATATTACTTCCTAAAATAATAATAATTTGATAATGTCTATGTCTAAAACAACTAAACTCCATGGTCCAACAGGTCTAAAAAGTCCTTGGTCCATTAGCTGGCTGCTGGCCTCAATATCCACATGTATAAATGACAGAATTGGATGATCACCCAAACATAGAGGTGACATGGTCAGCAATCAGGCTTCCCAGCCATTATAGCTGGTTTGTCAACCTGGAGCTGCTAATTATTGTATTACATCTCATGATGCTGGGAAGGCATAGCTCCCATATATGGGCTGAAATTCATGCACCAGAGCACATACTTTAGCTCTCGACCAAGACACGATGCCTTAGTCTGCTCGATCACAGTGAGTAACATCTATATCTCTAATTACATTTACTCGGGTTCTTCCTATAGTGAAGAAAATTCAAAATAATATCATTAAATAATATAAAATTTGAAATTTTCATAGTGAAAGGACACCTTTTCAAATATTATTTTTGATTATTTTGAAAATTAAATAATAATTTCAGTCACCTGCTGTAGTTCCTGTACACTTTGGTGAAATTGCAGATGAGATGCCAAGCAAGCTGCTGGCTGTGGCATTAGAAACAGCACAATATAGGCATGACATAGTAAGAACACACAACTTTTCCAATTTATCTGGTGTCAATGGTTCTAATACAGGAAGCGAAACTGCACTCCATGTTAAACTAATGTCATTCACGAGGGCTTGAAGGCTGAAAATAAAAAATAACATAACATATACTATAAGTGACAAATTTAATATTAAAACACCAAAAAATAAATTTAACTATCAAAAAAAAAGTAATGTTATAAATAAAATAACATAAAAAATAAAGCTACACTAGCCATAAAAGTAATGTTAAAATCCCACCAAAAGTCTTCTTGAATACGCTGATGCTAGGAAGTGTGTAAAATGAAGGATTTCAACTCCAAGCATATGGGATTATATAATTAAGAGTAAAATCAACGTCTAAATCAGGAGCTTAGATAACTTAATGGATAGAGCATTGGAACAAAATTCCAGAGATCCTGGGTTCAAATTGCAGTTTAAGCATTAATTTTTTCTCTGAAAATATTAATTTGTCCTTTAATGCAAGTGACGAATTTAATGTTAGAACACTGAAAAGACCAATGTGCTATAAAATCTTGTATAAAAAATCAATAATTTAAATGTATTTCCTCAAATACTCTGCATTATTGAACAAGATATCCACTCCAAAATTTCAAAAA
The DNA here is from genome assembly GCA_030220185.1 of Diploptera punctata. Classification (NCBI taxonomy): domain Eukaryota; kingdom Metazoa; phylum Arthropoda; class Insecta; order Blattodea; family Blaberidae; genus Diploptera; species Diploptera punctata. Next base: position 66,480 of record JASPKZ010001440.1, on the reverse strand, counting down.
AAAAAAAAAGCTTTTTTCATTTAATATATGTAGGAATGCATCGACAATGTCGCACAAAAGTGAGGAAACCAGATCTGCATAAAAATCAAGAAATATGAGGTGAGTCAAAATAACCAACTCATTAATAATTAAAAAAATAGCATTAATTATATGTAAAAATAATAGTATAAATTGTTCAAACATGTATGCACATTGGACAAACTCACCTCCTAAAGTGGGGGTAGTGTAATGGTAAATGTAAGATAAAATCAAATGTTTCATACCTCTCCAGGCACTGAAGAACGAATACAGTCTTAATAGGCTAATTAAAACCAATAAAAATGAAAAAATGAAGAAGAAAACAAATCAGGAATTTATCAGATCAAATGCAGGGATTGTGACAAAATTTATATATAAAAAACAAAAAGAAATTTGAAAACAAGGGTGAAAGAATATCTTAGAAATGTCAAAAATGGAGATGTGGAAAAATCAGCAATATCTGCTCATGCTTGGTCTGAAAAACATCTAATTGAATCAAAAGCTAGTCTAATTAAACAAATAGATAAACAAGAGGAACTCATGATTTGGGAAAAAAATCCACATTCAGAAAAACAAAGAAAAACTTACGAACTTCAAAATTCCCGCGAATACTGACCTGATCCAGAGGTTTATCGGTCCACCAACAGAGGGAAGAAGAAGAAGTGGTTCTTCCGATCGACATATCAGTCGGCAAAATGGTACTGAGAATGGGTTTGCCATGAATCCGAAATCATGATCTACTTAGAAGATTAATATGAGGAGAGGTATGAAACATTTGATTTTATTTGAAGAGAAAAAGTATACGCTCAGACCAGGACTTGAACCCGGGACCCTTGGTTTTCTAGTCCAAGTGCTCTACTATTTGAGCTACCTGAGCAAGTATCGATCTAAACGCAAATTTTTCTCTATATACGTTGTAATTCCCGCCCACCAAATGCTTTGAAGCCTTTGCTTCTATCTTTGCAAATGGCGGCTCCTATATTAAAAAGACATATTTGGGAATTATATATTACATTATGAATGCCAGTACGGCTTTTTTCGATGTTTTTATTATTAATTTCATACATCTCAATGATGGATAAATCATATTTGAAGAGAAAAATTATACGCTCAGACCGGGTCTTAAATTAAACCTCATAGTGATTTATTTCTATAAAAGTACAATTATAATTTAATTAGTTTTCGACATACCATTGTATGTATTAATACAACCTGCAACATTTATAATTAAAATGACTGTTGTGCATTAATTTATTGGCTTTTAACAAACAGCTGACTTAGGTCGCATGCACTTTTACACGTGCTGCGCGGAGTAATACATTCGGAAGTTTAAATGTCAAAGTGTGTTTCTTAGGTTGGACAGACAATATGAGGTTTATTGTTTATTATTTCACTCACCTCATACTTCATAATTCATAGCAGACCCTGGGTTTCTTCACATATTTTGTGACATTCTCAATGCTGCGTCACGTTCACAACTGACGTCCAACGGCCTTCTATCCTGCAGACTGACCTCCGTGCCATCTGGTGGCGACCGAAGAATTTCCAAATCAGTCCTCTTTCTTTATAACCGGGTATTTCAAAATTCATAGTTGTATTTTCATTCTTGCATATGTAATTTTTTTCCCAAATTGTGAGTTCCTTCGGTTTTTCCAATTGTTTAAGTAATTTTGTTTTGGTTTCTATTCTATGTTTTTCTGACCAGGCATGTGCAGCTATTGCAGATTTTTCGGTTTCTCCATTTTTAACATTTCTGAGGTGTTCTTTTAATCTTGTATTTAGATTCCTTTTTGTTTTTCCTATGTATATCTTTTCACAATCTTTACAATTAATACCATCCTTTCGTATTTGACAAGTTTCAAAAAATTTTCAACAAATTCAACATTAAATTAGCACCGAAAAATGATTACAGCTTAGGTAATTTAATAAAAACCAACAAAAATGAAAAGATTGAAGACTGCAAAAAATCGGGAATTTATCAAATTAATTGTAAAGATTGTGAAAAGATATACATAGGAAAAACAAAAAGGAATCTAAATACAAGATTAAAAGAACACCTCAGAAATGTTAAAAATGGAGAAACCGAAAAAACTGCAATAGCTGCACATGCCTGGTCAGAAAAACATAGAATAGAAACCAAAACAAAATTACTTAAACAATTGGAAAAACCGAAGGAACTCACAATTTGGGAAAAAATTTACATATGCAAGAATGAAAATACAACTATGAATTTTGAAATACCCGGTTATAAAGAAAGAGGACTGATTTGGAAATTCTTCGGTCGGCCACCAGATGGCGCGGAGGTCAGTCTGCAGGATAGAAGGCCGTTGGACGTCAGTTGTGAACGTGACGCAGCATTGAGAATGTCACAAAATATGTGAAGAAACCCAGGGTCTGCTATGAATTATGAAGTATGAGGTGAGTGAAATAATAAACAATATTAAAAAACCTCATAGTGTTATTTCCTATCTACATAACTTAATATGAGGTTTAATTTAGGATTTATATTAAAATTGTACACCTCACCTCATATCCAGTCTTCTAATCAAATTTGATTTGATTTGAAGGTTCATCAATCCACCAATAGATGAAATAAGAAGCAGTTCTCTTGGACGACAGAACAACGGTCATAAAATTATTCATGATGAAACTATCTAGGTTTAGTAACCAGTTTAATTAGAAGACCGGATATGAGGTGAGGTGGAAGAATTTTAAAACTTTAATTTATTTCTTAAACTGGGATGTAAATTTAATTTATGGAATGATTAAAGACATACCTGTGTCTTACAAGTGTAGCTTCTGAATGTGATGCAGGTAGACTGAAGCCCTTCTTGGCTACAGCATCGCGATACTTATGAATGTACCGAGACAAATGTGGTAAATTGAGACACATATCTATCAATATATCCCCAGCACGTAATGCTTGTAGACTTGCAACATTCTTCTGAATAAATAGGTTCTAAAAATTAAATACAAATAAAATTCAACTAGTAATAAAAGTATTCAATTAAATAAAAAACAAATTACAGAATAAAGTAAAACTACTTCCAAATTTATCTCACAGGCACTCCAATTTAAGAAGTGGGCAAAAATTTCTCCAATGCCAGGTGAGAATACTAGAAATGTCATAAAGACATTTTTAGGTATTTTTACTATGAGTTATTATTTATTTAGGTAAAATTTTATCCTCCAACTTCAAGCGTGACAGGCCTAGAATACCTCTGGCCTACCAGGCCGGGCTCACATCCACTTGTGTCGATCATAGAGGTAGATGATCATAAGCCAGTGTAGGGCTGACATGTGGTCAGCATGTTGAGTCCCCCAGCCGTTATAGCTTGTCTTCTCAACCTGGAGTCACTACTTATTGTAGCTACCCAAATACCTCACGATGCTGGGTAGGCACCGTTCCCATACTGGCCAAAATTCCATGAGAAAATTTCTTCCCCCATGGAGACTTAAACCAGCAAAAGTCCCATAGCTCTGTGCCAAGGCATCTTGCCTTAACCACTCGGCTACGACGCAGGACAAAATTTTATCACTCACCTTATATTCTTCTTCTTTTTAAACTAGTTTCAGAACTTTCTACTTCAGTTCCATCTTCAGTCATTTTGTGACCATTGTTCTGTCGTCATGAAGAGCCACTTCCGTTGCTAGACTGAAAAACCTCGAAATCAAGTCATTTTCCCCCGGAATTTCAAAGTTCATTAATTTCTCCTTTTCATTTTTTTTAAATCTAGATTTTTTCCCAAACAGTGAGTTCTTATGAATAGAAAAACCCAAAGAACTTAATGTTTGGGAAAAAATTGACATTGAAAAAACGAAAAGGGGAAATTAATGAACTCTGAAATTCCCAGGGAAAATTACTTCATTTCGAGATTTTTCAGTCCACCAACAGAGGGAGCGAGAAGCGGCTCTTCAAGACGACAGAATAATAATCATGAAATTACTGGAGATGGAACTGAAGTAGAAAGTTCCAAAACTAGTTTAAAAAGAAGAGGAATGTGAGGTGAGTGATAAAATTTTTACCTAAATAAGTCATAAAGACAATCTGATGTCATTAGTAAAAATAAACTGAAATAACTGAAAACTATGTCAGATATATTTATAAATCTGCAGCTGATGTGATCGCCTTCTGTTCTTTGGCAATGAAACAAGATGTTCAAATATAAAAATATTGTTTGTTTACTAATGCCAAGCACTTAATAATGCAACATTTAGCTCTCTTCCTCTCCAATATTTCTCAGATACTGTAAATTTGAATGAAAAGGCGGGACATTGCTGAAGGTGTCCTGCTGATCCATCTCTTCTTGTAGCTTGCTCAAGGGGAAAAGTAGGGAAGAGATAACTCCAATTCTGTGCAAATCCTTTCACAGATAATCATGATTCATGATCAATCTAATAGATGCTACAGCACTTTTCCTTAGATACTCAGGGATTTTAAATAATTGTGCTATCTTTTATTTCTTGAAACTTCATTAAAATAATCGGACAATATAATTTTAAATTCTGAAGTGATTAATCTCTTAATTTGTTAGGTTTAAAAATAGAAATATTCATACTTGCTAAACAACTAATATTAATTATATTATTTTTGGTCTGGACATCTTACCTCAATATTAATGTTGATTTGGTTCTTGGACATGTTTCAAAACAATTCTGTTTTATCGTCAGCTTTCCCAGACTGGGAATTGTTTTGAAACATGTCCAAGAACAAATCAACATTAATATTGAGGTAAGATGTCCAGACCAAAAATAATATAATTAAAATAACCTCAAAATATAACTTCCTAAAATTAAATATTAACTAATATTAATTTAATATAAATAAAATCTATACAGGATTGGAAAGTGTTTATTTAAATAAAAATATCGAAAAATCTAACATTAAGTTTAATAAAATTACAAATTAACTTATGCCATATTTTTTTTTACATTCATAATTACTCCAGTGGAAGTTTTACATTAATTTCAATTTGACTACCGAGTATTTTATTTAACAACGGTCTTTTAACAACTGTCCCGCACCGTAGCCGAGTGGTTAAGGCAGAAGCCTTGGCGCGGAGCTACGAGACTTGCGCTGGTTCAAGTCTCCATGGGGGAAGAAATTTTCTCATGGTATTTCGGCCAGTATGGGACCGGTGCCCACCCAGCATCGTGATGCATTTGGGTAGCTACAATAAGTAGCGGCTCCAGGTTGAGAAAACCAGCCATAACGGCTGGGGGACTCAACATGCTGACCACATGTCTCCCCTACACTGGCTGATTATCATCTACCTCTGTGATTGACACATGTGGATGTGAGGCCAGCAGTCGGCTGGTAGGCTAAGGGCCTTGTAGGCCTGTCGCGCCAAGAGTTTTTTCTTTTAACAACGAAGGTCATTAGCATCATAAGCCAACTTTGGGCATAAAAGGACTGACAAATTTTGCACAGAGGCCTCTTATTTCAGGCTTGAGATTCTTTTACATTCCCTGAATCAATGACATAGGGCCCTACAGCTTTACCACTAAAAACTGCACAATCTATCTTTGAACACGTTGCACACATATAAACATATGAAACTTCACTAATAATAGTAACAGCTTAACTATTATATTTTATGAGAACTTACCTTAGTATCCTGACCTGGATCAGCACCCGTACTTAAATTGTTAGATTCCGCTGATTTATTTGCAGGAGCTTCGGTATTTTCTGGTAACTGTGGTCTGGGTATAACAAAGTCATGTAATGGGGTTGTTAATTGCTCCAATATAGAAGCTGATAAATCCGAGCGTGAACGTTTTGTTTCCTTTACAGGAACATCCTTCTCTCCTGAAATACAAACAGCAGTAGTCAAATACAATATAACTTTTCACATAGAAGTATATATTAACATTAATAGGAATTGGAATATTATTGACTCACCCCATATTTGTAGATTTCTTGAAGACCAAGGTTTTGATGTGTTTTCCAATTGTTGAATTGGCGGTTGGTTATCCTGTAGGTTGATTTCTGATCCCTCTGTTGGCTCTGTCAGCCAAAAGAGGAGCAGAAATCAATCTACAGAATAACCAACCACCAATTCAACAGTTGGAAAAAACTGACAATGATGCATAATGCATCGAAACCTTGGTCTTCAAGAAGTCTACAAATATGGGGTGAATATTCCAACTCCAATTAATTAAAATAAACCTCATAGTGTCACTTTGCTTAAATATTAAAAATATTAATATATAAAAACCTGAATCCATAAATTTAATTACCTCTATTAATTAATTGCAGATTTATTGTTAACTTGACATTTTATTTTTGTGCATGAGTTTTACTTACTTTTGAAACAATATAAATTTTGTCTTTTATAAATGGGTTGAATAAAAATGTTTTTACATCTCACTTCATAAAGTTCCGTATTTTCATGATACTAATTTCAAAGGTCATTTTCATCAACAATTCTACCAACAAAGATTTTTTTAAATTCAATTACAGAAATTGATTCATTTTTCAAATGCAGTATAATCTTGAAATATTAATAATATCAAGACCTAAAATCCTATATTCTTTTTGTTAGAGCATAAAGCTTTAAAAACATTTTTCTCACTGTGTAACATACCTGGAGTACTGGTCTTAATATGTGCAGGTAGCTTTGCATTCTTCATGATTGCTGTAAGAGAGATTTGATCTGCTCGCTGCAGCATGCTCTCAGCTGTACATAGAGCTCTGATGGGAAGCAATAGCTGTTTGGGTGTCAACATGGATCCACTGGTTGCGACAGTCTACCTGTGCTTTGTGCTTGCAGGTGAGAGAGCAGATACTGAAGCAAGATGCGACATGCTTGGCACACCACTCCAATCTGACTCTTACACACTGAAAATCATAAACAAGGGTCTTTAGTTAAATTATTTTTGTCTGTTATATCTTACCTCAATATTAATGTTGATTTGTTCTCTGAAAAAAATGTAAAGTTTTAGATAAAATAAAGAACACAAATAAAAACCCAATTTGCAAGAAAAATTTAAAAACACTCAAAGGAATAAATAACACAAATGTTGTATATACCAAATCAGATAAGAGTAACCAAATCATAATTCTAGATAAAGAAGATTATCAAAATAGAATGGAAGAACTTTTGAAAGAAGAAGAGTACGAAAAAATTAAGACTGATTCCCTACCCAAAACCATCAAAAAAGGTAGAAAACTGTCTTAAAAATGTTAAAATTCTAATCAAAAAAAGAAATATTTCAATTAAAAGTGAGCAACCCAAAAAGGCCCTAATATTCATGGACTTCTCAAAATTCACAAACCTGGAAACAAAATGAGGTCAATAATTAACAATATTGATCACCAACCTACAAAATTTCAAAATAATGAATTTAAAGAATTAATAATTTTGAAAGTCTACAGACTGAAAATTCGTTACAATTAGTTAAGAAATTAGAAAAAGTGGAAATCGAACCTACAGATAGATTAGTTTCCTTTGATGTCGTTTCATTATTCATAAATGAAAACAAGAACAAATCAACATTAATACTGAGGTAAGATATAACAAACTCAAAATAATTTAATTAAAAGAACCTCAAAATATTACTTCCTAAAATAAAACATCAGAAGGATGCCAGGATCATTCTCCTTCCATGTTGGAAAGGTATTCATTTATCTTGCCACAGACAGCATTTATCCTCTTTTACATCCTACATAGATATCTTATTTATGTATTGTTTATTTTTTCTTTCACTCACCTCATACTTCATAGAAAAAATAAACAATATTAAAAAACCTCATAGTGTTATTTCCTATCTACATAACTTAATCTTATTTATGGTTTACACCGATTTATATGCAATCTGTAGGATGAATAAGACTAATGCAATGTGTAACAACAATGTTTTTGTCCAGTTCTGGACAAATTAATTTTTTTAAAAGAAAAATTAACGCAGTTCGATTCCCAGTTAAAATGTTAATTTTTCTTTAAAAAAAACAACAATGCTTGTTCAATCTGTACAAGCTGAAGATAGCGCAAAGTTGCTCTGAAACATGTCCTACAAGAAGCAACTAAAATGAGGTAAGATGACATCAAACTCAACTTGTTAAGTAGAACCTCATAATGTTACTTCCTATTGTATCTTTATAATGCTGGTTTCTTATTTAATATGCAACAATAATGCACTTCCAGATGTTGACACAAATTTTAAGGATTCTTTACAACATATGACATGAAAATTTTTTCCAAGTTCCAATCATACACCATGCGCATGCGCCAACAAACATGAAGCAGTTTACACTATTGAATCACGGGATGCGGCCAAATATACACAATATTTAATGAACCTAAAAGCTAACCTAATGTAATTTAAGTACTCTAACCTCTGAATGACCAACCTAAAAGCTAACCTAATGCAATTTAAGCACTCTAACCTGTGAAAGAATGCATAACCTATGAAAGAATGCAATGCCCAAAAATAAATAGTAAATTCTGAATTATAATAATAATAATAATAATAATAATAATAATAATATAATAATAATAGCTTTATTTTACCTGGCAGAGTTAAGGCCTTAAGGCCTTGTCTACCACTCAACCAGGTTTTTTAAAAAAAATACAAAAAAGAATAGTCTTACATCTAAATTACAATATACATAAACGATTACATGTTATGAATACAATACAATTAATATTTATAATGTACTTTGATTTACTCTAAATTTAACGAATTAAATATATAATATGTACAAGACATATAAAAAAAACGAGGAAAAGATTAATGACATAGTATAAAATTAAATAAATAGAGAAAAATTAATTATTAGACAACAGGTAACTGTATAAGCGTATATGTGTACAGTTAATTAGTACATACTCTATGTTGGCTGCACTAAAAAAGACTTTGTTTTTGCTTAGAATATTCGTTAAAATCAATATGGCTGCCACATATGTAGTTAAATATCAAAAAAATAAATTGAAGTAATTGTTAGGGAATAAATAATAGTTTAAAAAAACTAAAACAACATGCTTTATTAGAAAACCAAATTAAAAAATTTAAAATAATTTTAATTTCCAACACGCTTGGGATAAAATTAAAGTAGTCAACAAAAAAATCATCTCCAACACATCTAGAATAAAACTAGAGTTATCTACAAAAAAATAATGTTACCATCAAAAGTATGGGGTGCTTTTTATGATTTTTACATTTTCTTCTTAGAGACTACTTTTATCAATATATGATTATTATCAAATATATTAATTGATATAGAGCACCACACGCTTTTGATGGTAATTTTTTTTATAGATAACTCTAGTTTTATTCTATATGTGTTGGAGATGATTTTTTTGTTGACCACTTTAATTTTATCCCCAGCGTGTTGGAAATTAAAATTTTTCATTTTTTAGTTCAGTTTTCTAATAAAGCGTGTTGTTTTAGTTTTTTAAAACTATTATTTATTTTTTAGTTTTAATATTTTACAGAATAAGATAAAAATGTAAATATCTTTAAATTCGATACTATTGTAGTATGAGCTAAAAGTAATATTCTACTAAAAAAATCCTCCGGGCCAGACTTGAACCAGCGACCTATGGATTACTGAAATTATATACGATTACAGTCCACCGCTCTACCAACTGAGCTCTTACGATTGAGTAAGAAGTTGATAAGTCCGCAACCTATTATATCAGTTTTTATTATTTTGATTTTCTGCTGATTCTGGTCAGGATTTTAGAAACATTTATGAAATTATTGTATTGCCATTGGTCCTTTACAAGTATACAAAGTTTCAAGTCGATCAAATGATTTTAAGGGGCGAAAATCGCGTTGAAATATTCTGTTACATAATTACACTACACTTTTTTTGATTTTCTGATGATTCTGGCCAGGATTTTGGAAAAGATTTATGAAATTATTGTATTGTCATTGGTCCTTTACAAATATACAAAGTTTCAAGTCAATCCAATGATTCTAAGTGAGTGAAAATCGTGTTGAAAGATACCGTTACATAATTACACAGACACTTTTTTTGATTTTCTGATAATTCTGGCCAGGATTTTAGAAAAAAAAATGAAATTATTGTATTGTCATTGGTCCTTTACAAGTATACAAAGTTTCAAGTCAATCTAATGATTCTAAGTGGTTGAAAATCACATTATAAGATTCCGTTACATAGATAGATACAGGTCAAGCTAATATAAAGCGTGTAAAAAAATGTAAAAATCATAGTAAATGGTGGGAAACAATATGAAAAATGGAACCCTAAGAATAAAAATAAAACAGGAGTTTATGAAGGAATTAAAAATGTCATGTCACATGTTGTAAGAAATAGCACTAATTTTAATTAGTAGTTTTTATTAAAAAATGAGCAAATAGTAATTAAAAGTTAGCAGATCTGTAGTTTACTAATATTATTGTTATGTTTAGATTGTTAAGTCCATCATTGATTGAGTTATTACAGTGCCTTGTTCATTAGTTTTGTACATGCACTTTACTTTTGTAGGTCAGCAAGAATGAAACGGCAGCTAGAATTCTTTACTAACAACATAAAAGTGACAGTTGATACCAACATTAACATCAGTGAAGTGCGACTTTCAAGCCCGAAATTATTGACAGATAAACATCTACTTCTAAGCTTGACCCAGGAGAACAACAGAAGGAAAATATTGAGTTATAACAAGGCTCATCTTCAAGTAAGCTGTTCACTTTGCAGTTTAGAGAATACTAACAAGGGAACTGTCAGCCATTGCATGCTTAAACCTACCTTGAAACTTCTTCCACAAAAGTGTTATGTACAAAGGCCATGCCCAAAAAAATCATCTGCTGTTTTTAACTGCAAGACACAGAAATCAAAGCCAAAATCCAGCAATGGCAACCCACTGCATGGAGCAGATGGACTCCCTGCATGAGTAAGAATGGGGTAGAGTGAGGCAGGATGCAGTGCAGATTGCAAGTAGTGAGTGTTTTCCAAACTATTAATTCAGTAATTCCCTAAAGCTTAAATGAGAGATTTGGTGTTATATTTTAGTGCTTTGCAGTTAAAAACGGTAGATAATTGTTGGACAAGGCCTTTGTACATCACAACACTTTTCTGGAAGAAGTTTCAAGGTAGGATTCAGCATGCAATGGTTGACAGTTCCCTTGTAAGATAGCATCAACTGTTAAAATGTACAAATTCTGTAGAATTTTAAAAATGTATTGTTTCCACTCCAGAGAAAATGTTCAATTCACACTCCACCTGTCAGCCTAACTTTCACCAAAATTACATTAATAAAGATTCTAATGGGAAGTAACATTATGAGGTAAATTATCAATATTACATAAATGAATTGGACATTTTTACATCTCATCTCATAAAAATATGTATTTTGCAGAGTTCAGCTGGTGATGGAGATGATTTCCTCTGAAACTAGTCAGGTGAGAAATATAATTTTTTTATGAGGTCAGGTATAAAAAATGTCCAATTCAATTACTTAACTAATTCACTGGCACTATCGAACCCATAGGATCATGGCTCCACGGACATAAGTTCGCCATACATCCCTATTCTGAGCTTGTATAATCTACTTTCCTCAAATAATGGTTAATGTTATTTTCCCACCTCATTCTTGTCCTATCAACTGGGCATTTTCCTATCTGGTTTCCTATAAAGTTTCCATGTCCCTCTATCATTCCACATTTGTATCACATGTCCTGCCCATTGCAGTCTATAAGATTTAACTGTTCTTATTATTCTGGTTTCCTACAGAGATCATGTAGCTCACTGTTATTTAGTCTTCTCCATTCAACAGTCTGTTTATCTCTCTTTGGTCCAAAAAGTTTCCTAAGAACTTTATTCTCAAATACTCATAACCTTTTCGGGTTCGATAATGCCAGTGAGTAAGTAAGTAAGTAAGTTGGATCTGATTACATTCCCTAGATATATCAATAGTGTGCTAACCTGAAAATAATTTGTATCCTATACAGCCAGCAAGCACATGATTAATATAGCCAAGATGAAAACTTCAGATTTAGGGAAGATATTGCAGGAAAAACAGCACTTAAACTTACCTGATATATTTTCAAAGTCCTATAGAACAGAGCGCATGCACCAGAATTTATAGAGCCAGAGTTAACCACCATCAAACCACATATCGATTATCACCCTTACCACATATCGATTATTATTGATTTCGTACCAAAGTTCATTTAGCTTATGCTAGATGGCAGCACGTCGCTATGAAATTTAAATGACCAATCTTTGCAATAAATATCAAAATTTATGTTAAAGAAATATATTAACGCTGTTCCAACTAGTGATAACCCAAACCAGCGATAGAAAAATCATATAGACTAATATACACTGTGGAGCAAATAGCAGTTAGCAACACAATATTGTCTAACAGCGTCATAATATTGTGATTTGCATATTTAAATAAATACTTAAAATTGTCTATTAATGTTATAAAAATTGTTTGAAAAGGTTTAAAATATTAAAAAATGTTAGTAAATACAGAAGAGCAGCTATAGTTTACAACAACTGAAAAATCAAGTGTAAGTAGAAGTGCTGTTCAGCCAATATTGCATTTAGACAACTATTTTTTATGCATCTTGGTCAAGAATCAAATCTTGATCTTGTGTGCAATTTAAGGATATGTTCATCAATAAGACAATAATCAGTTGATTTATAGAGTCTGCCATTTTCTCTTTTATACAATCCTTATACAAGGGGGAAGACATGTACAATGATTCCCATGTATAGTTATACACTGCACAGGTAATAGTGCTTGTTAGTAAGTATTCTCAACTGAGATGTGTATAACCTCGTATAAAAGCTATACATGAATTATTGCTAAGATGGTAAGTGTATATAGTAGCTCTTTGATAATACCCTTTCTTAGTACTTTAATTATAGTCCACCGCTGTGGTCTCGAGGTAGCATGCTGCCATGTCACGCAGCGGGCCCGGGTTCGATCCCGGTCTGGACAGTTTTTCTGGGTGAGGTTTTTTATCGGGGTTCTTCCTCATCTGTAAGACAAATGTCAGGAAAACTTTAAGGCCCAAACGGTCCCCAAAATCATATGGTCATCATCATCATCATCATCATAATCATCCTTATCATTATCATCATCACCCATCGGTGTGGAAAGCAACGGGAAGCTACCACAGCTAGAATTCCCTAGTAAAGCTGCAAAGCATAGCATGAAAATGCTATGTTCGCATTGAAAGACCTGCTGTCGGGCAGAATTACTATGGATGGATAATTATTTATAGATGCTTTAATATCTAAAAATTCATATTGCAATTAATGTATTTATTTTCTAAATATACTATGAAATAGTGAATGTGATGAAATGGGTTATTGATGACTGAGGAAAAACAGGAAACATACACAGGTTGGTGAGAATCAGAGTATCTTTTATTTGTTATATTGTTTTTTTTTTTCATTTACATTCATCTCTTAAATAAACTTCAGGCAATAAAAATATGTAGTACTTACACGTGCTAGCACTGGAACTAATATAATCTGCAGCAAGTGCTGCAAAAGCTGTGTAGAATGTTTCATACTCCTCTTCGTGATTAAGAAGTTCATTTTCACTGTGAAAATAGATAAAAAAATTTGATTAATCAGATTTTTCTTCAAATAAACAACATAAAATAAAGAATTGAATAAAAACAATGGAGATTAGCACAAATGTGCTGATAATTTGATTAAAAACAACAAAAAACTGACAATTCACTGTTGTAAAATGTAATTAGTTACCTGAGGAATATATATATATATATATATATATATATATGTATATGTATAAATTTGAGTTTTTTTGACTCATCTCATATTTCTTGTAATTTAATATTAGATCGGCTGAAGTTTCCATTAAGCGCACTGAGAATTTTTTGAAGAAGTCCCAGGTAGACAACATGAACATGCGCCAACAGGTTATATTTTTATATCATTTCCCACTATTTACAATAAATTTTACATTTTCTCTAACAATTATTTGAACATATTTTTCTATGATATTTAACTATATATGTAACATGAAGATGGCAGGCATATTGATTTTAATGCATATTCTACACAACAACAGTGCAGCCACCATAGAGTATGTACTTTAGAGTTTCAGAACTTACTAATTTTTTTGGGCATTGCATTCTTTCACAGGTTAGATTGCTTAAATTGTGTTAGGTTAACTTTTAGGTTTGTTAAATAGCATGTATAATTTTGGCCTATATCGTGATTTTCCATAGAGTAAATCACTTCGCATTTGTTGGCGCATGCGCGTGGTGTCTGCCTGGGACTCACTGCGCCTTAATGGAAACATTATCCCCATATCTTACTTACTTACTTACTCACTGGCACTATCGAACCCGTAGGTTCATGGCCGCGCGGACATAAGCTCTCCATACATCCCTATCCTGAGCTAATGCTTTCTAATCATTCCCTGTATAATCTACTTCCCTCAAATCATAGTTAATGTTATTCTCCCACCTCATTCTTGGTCTACCAACTGGGCGTTTTCCCTCTGGCTTTCCTACAAGAAGCTTCCATGCAAGTCTTTCATTCCCCATACGTGCAACATGTCCTGCCCATCGCAGTCTACGAGACTTAACTGTTCTTATTATATCTGGCTTCCTATAAAGACCATGTAGTTCATTGTTATGTAGTCTTCTCCATTCACCTGTCTGTTCATCTCTCTTTGGTCCAAAAATTTTCCTAAGTACTTTATTCTCAAATACTTGTAATCTCCTTTCCTCCCTTAAAGTAAGAGTCCATGTTTCGCACCCATATAATATAACTGGTAGAATAATAGTTTTATATATTTTCAGTTTAACGTTTTTTGAAAGGAGTTGGGACATCAAGAGTCTCTGCAATGCATAATAGCATGCATTTCCAGAATTGAGCCTATGTTTAATTTCTTTGTGCATCTCATTCCTATTTGTGATCATTGTTCCTAGGTATTTGAATTCAGCCACTTCCTCAAAATTTCCCTCATTTGTCATTAGCTGTCCATTTCCATTATATAATGAATTTCTACGTGTGACCATATATTTAGTTTTATTGATATTTACTTCCAGTCCTAATTTCTTAGTGTTACTCAATAGTGTGTGCGTGTTGTCCTTTAGTATCTCCTCGCTATCGGCCAACAATACTACATCATCAGCATAAACTAACAGCTTATAATACCATTGAGTTGTAAGCCTTCCTCATTCTCTAAAGACTTAATGGCATGCTCTAGTACAAAATTAAATAGTAGAGGAGATAGTGCATCTCCTTGCTTCAACCCATTCTGGATTTCAAAAGTGTCCGAAAACTGTTTGCCTACACGCACCCTACTCTTTGTGCCATTTAGACACATTCGTATAAGTCTAACTAACTTTTTAGGAATTCCGAACTCCAGCAGGATACTATATAACTTCTCCCTCTTAATTGAATCATATGCTTTTTTGAAGTCTACATACAGTTGATGTACAGTACCATTATATTCCCATTTCTTTTCTAAAATCTGTCTTATACTAAAAATCTGATCTGTTGTAGACCTGTTTCTTCTAAATGCACATTGATGATCTCCTAGAATGTCATCAATATAGGGAGTAAGTCTGCTTACTAATATATTTGTTAGAATTTTGTACGAAGTTGAAAGTAATGAGATGCCCCTGTAGTTGTTGCAATCAGTTTTATCTCCTTTCTTATAAATTGGTACGATAATTGATTCCTTCCATTCATCTGGAAGAGCTTCTTTTTCCCAAATCATACTAAGCAACCAGCGTATCTTGTCCATCAATTTTTCTCCCCCTGATTTTATCAGTTCTGCTGGGATCTCATCTGAACCTGATGCTTTATACATCTTCAATTTTTCAATCGCCATTTCAACCTCTAATGCACTTGGTTCTGCGACTAGCATTTCTGCTGTCTGTAAATTATCCTCCTCAATGTCCTGTTCTGTATGTACATTTAATAGCTGATTAAAGTAACTTTTCCATCTATTTAATATACTCCTGGAATCTGCAATCATATCCCCATTTTCATTCCGAATTATGTTTGTTCTAGCCTGAAACCCTTTCTTCTCTATACTAATTCCCTGATATAATTCTCTAATGTTCCTATTTTTTGCATTCATTTCAAGATCATTAATCTTCTCTCTCAAATATTCCCTCTTTTTACTCTTTAGTAGCTTGGTGGTTTCCCGTCTAATACTACCCAATTGCTCTAAATTTACCTCATTTGGCTCATGTAACCATTTCATTTTTGCTAGCTTTCTTTTCTTTACAATGTCGGCACATTCCTCATCAAACCATTTCTTGTTTTGCCTCTTTTTTAAACAACCAATGCTTTCTGATGCTGACAATTTAATAGTATCTCTTATAGCCTCCCATTCTTTATTTATATCAGTTTCTTCTTCGTTTGCCACATTGTCATCGGAAGATTCCAGTACTTCAAATCTATTAGTAATTTTGATTTGGTATTCTTGCCGCATTTCATCATTTTTCAAGTTTTTTAATTCAAATTTTACAGAATCATCTTTAGCGTTTGTTCCTCTCATAAGCGATAGCCGTTGTCTGATTTTCACTCTGACCAGATGATGATCCGAATTGCAGTCTGTCCCTCTAACTGATTTAACATCGATGATGCTACTGTGCCAGCGTTTATCCACTAATACATGATCTATCTGGTTCCGAGTTTCTCCATCTGGGGACGTCCAGGTGTATTTATGAATATCCTTATGCTGAAATGTTGTGCTCTTAACAATGAGATTCTTCGATGTGGCAAATGTGACTAATCTAACCCCGTTGTCGTTACTATCTTCATGAAGACTGAATTTGCCTATTGTTGGTTTGAATATATCTTCCCGCCCCACTTTTGCATTAAAATCTCCTAAGACAATTTTCATATGATATCGTGAAAGGCTATCAAATAAGCATTCTAATTCTTCATAGAACTCATCCTTGATCTTGTCATCTTTATCTTCTGTGGGGGCATGTACATTTACAATTATAAAATCATGTTGTTTACCCTTTAGAATTATGTATGATATCCTATCACTAACAAACTTAATATCTCGGATAGCGGATAGGATCCTCCTTCTGACTAAAAAACCCGTTCCAAATGCAGGTCTTTCTGCACCCCCGTAGTATAATGCAAAGCTTCCTGATTCCTGACTACCTTCTCCTGGCCACCTAACTTCCTGTAAAGCGACTATATCCAAGGGCGATTTATCTAGTTCCCGCGTTAATATCTCTAGTGCCCCGCTATTGTATAAAGTCCTAACATTCCATGTTCCTAGGAACATGTCCCTGTGTTTGAGCCTTTGGCATGGGTTCCCTGAAGTAGTCCCCGCCTGGAGAACCGAATGGGGGACTATTTGACCTCCGGAAAATTTTACCCCAGTTGAACCCATGTCCGCATTTCTTGACGGTTCTATTTTTACGGTGAAAGATTGTCACTCTTTCGACCAAGGTACTTTTTTCGTCTGGCTTATCACCTTCGACCAGTCCGGCATGGGTAACCCTATCGGCAGCAATGCTACCGCCGGCATAGCTCTCAGGATCATTTAAGCACGCAAGCCACTCCACCACGACAAGGTAAAGATACCATGGAGGGTTCCCTATATCTTATAGCTATATTTTTGACACTTAGCAATGAAGGCAAATATGACATGAAAAGAAAAATAAATGCCTGGGTCGGGATTTGAACCAGAGTTTCTAACTAACTGAGCTACTAAGGGATCCTAACACAAACATTTATTTTTCTTACATAGGCCTATATATATATATATATATATATATAACTCTCAATTTACACAATAGGTGGCAGGATCATTCCAACTGCCATCTTGTGACTACTATAACAAGTAAGCATTTTTAAAGAGAATATTTACTTTATAGCAGTAAAGCATGTATATTTAAATTTTATAACTATATTTTTGACATTTAGCAATGAAGGCAAATATTACTTGAAAAGAAAAATAAATGCCTGAGTCGGGGTCCCGATAGTGATGGAAGACAGTTTTCCAAGAACAATAGTAGGAATGGTGCCGCTTGGTAGAAGAAGACAGCCAAAAATAAAGTGGATTGATGCTGGTTTGAGCAGCATGAGGAAAAAAAGGATTAGACATTGACATTAAAATTACAGATGTGGAGGAGAATGACAGTAGATTAACTGTGTGAAGATAGAAGTTGTGCAACCTGCAAAATGAATTAAGTCATACAAATTGTAAATTACCTCATACTTCCCATTGTAATTTTTATTGAAATAAATGAATGTTTATATTTAAAAGGTACGCATTTACCATTCTTAAGATAAAAACCCTGCAATTCAATATATATTCAATATTCAGTGAAGTTTAAATTTGACTAATCATACCTACAACTATAATACAATTTTAAGCAAGGATCAACAATCCAAATCTTATTAATATCTTATTTACCTTCTATTTATTGCCTTAACCAGTTCTGCAACATCGTTTTTATTAAATGAGCCGTATGATGCTGCTAAAATTGGTTTCACTAAAGCAGACCACTCTACGCCACCACTGTTAGCCAGCCATTTTTTTCCTAAATCGCAAAGGAAACAAAATACACAGACAAGATCAAACTTCTATTGCAGCCAGCGTAACCCACGGTAATACTGTATGCAGCGGTAACCCTCTGTGGCGGTAACCGACTACAGCGTGGCTTATCGTGATGTCACCGATAATTCTTCAATAGCTTTTCCAGGGATTATTGTATCCCTGTAGCTTTCAACGTGGGTCGGTCTGATTTATCGCTGTTTCCAAATATTATCTAATGATTCACATATTAATATTGGGAATTTTACATTATGTTTTCAACAGCGATAATCCACTGGTTTTCATCTTATGATGCCATAGCATATGTTATCGCTAAAACTATTACCTGATCTGCGCAGCAAAGGTTACCATTCACCAAGTGAAGATCAGGTGAAGATTGTGTTTGTAGGTTGTGCGGTGGTTCATGTGACAGAAATCATGCTGTGACATGCACAAAAAGAGCAACCTCGCTCACAGAGTTTTGCAAAAACTAAATATGCACATTGTGCGCACTTCCTTTTATTATTATCGAATTCCAGCGATAACCCACTAATTTCGTTTTGAAACTATTATATCGAATGGGCCATGCATTATCATAGAGAACCGAATTATACTCTATGGTTAAACATGGTAATCTGTTCTCTATGATCATCAATGTGGCTCTATATGTTTTGTTATGGCTTTCTTATAACCTAAAAGAAAACAATAAGACGATGGATACATCAGAGAAAGAAACTTTAGAAGTATTTAAAAGGTTTGTATATTGTTATATTTTATATTAATCATACATATATTTCTGTATATTAAATACGTTGACATGTAATCTGTTCTCTATGATCATCAATTGGGCTCTTATATGTTTTGTTATGGCTTTCTTATAACCTAAAGAAAACAATAAGACGATGGATACATCAGAGGAAGAAACTTTAGAAGTATTTAAAAGGTTTGTATATTGTTATATTAAATCAATCAATATATTTCTGTATATTAAATACGTTGACATGCCTGCAAAAGAGTAGGTTTTTGGACTGTTTTTACACTTGTGCATTTTGTTTTACTCCTAAAATAAATATAAGGTCCAGCAACTTAGCAAACGGTCTATGGCATGGGACGCATGGAATTTTTGGCAATTATGAGCTTGGTGACGACACATCATTGTGAGGAATTTGGGTAGTTATCAAAAGTAGCAGATAGGTACTGGTTGGAAAACCATGCTGATCATGTGTCGCCCCTATATAGGCTGGACGGTCGTCCGTAATGACTTCAGGGCATCACTGCTTGTAGAAGCATTGACTTAGTAAACCATATATTCAAGGTTGATGTTAGTAGTTATGACATAGGTATGTTGATATATCTCAGCTTCTTCGAGGGTCATTGGCAGATCTGCTTCCTTCTGCCGATGATGGGACTAAGGAAAAAACTGCACTTACCACTATCTCAAAACTGCAAGAACTGCGAATACCCGGTAGGTAGCAGTTAGAAGTAGCAGCGATAACGTTATCATTGAATGATAACCCACAAACATCATAGTGAGTTCCAAACGTTTATTAAAAATGGGTGTACACTTACTTATCACTCCCTAACGCTGATCCAACCAGCGATACCCCAAAACAGCGATAGAAAAATTGTAGACTAAGTAATATACTCTATGGAGAAATAGCAGTTAGCGTCAACAGTCTCATAATATTGCAATTTGCATATTTAAATAAATACTTTAAAATTGTCTAATAATGTTATAAAAATTGTTTTAAAAAATATTATAAAATGATGGTAAGCACAGAACAAAAGCTATAGTTTACAACAATATAACAGAAAAATTTTGAGATAGTAGAAGTGCAGTTAAGCCTGGGACTAATCCTAAAAGGTCTACAATTTTTTAATAGTGTAAGAAGTTGAGACGGACCTTCAAGATACATAATTTTAATATTGTGACTAACATGCCAGCAGATTTTTACAATGAATTTTATTAATGTGATTCCTACAAAAGAAGTTTCCATATCCCTCTTTCATTCCCCATTCATGGTACATGCTCTGCCCATCACAATCTATAAACAGTTGTCTCGTAGATACAATGCCCAAGGCATGTCGCACAATTTAGGGAATGAAAGAGGGGCATGGAAATTTCTTGTAGAAAAACCAGGCTAAGAACTTCTTATAGGAAAACCAGATGGGGAAAAACTGCACTTAAACTAGCGTGAAATATTTTCAAAGTCCTATAGAACAACAGTGTGCATGCGCCAGAGTTTATAGAGCCAGTGATAACCCACAATCGAACCAATCGATTGTCATCCTCTATTACTATCCGTCGCTATCAAATTTAAATGACCAATTTTGCAATAAGTCCCCAAATCTATGTTAAAAAAATAAAATATTAATAATATTAAAATTACCAACGTTTATTAAAAATGGGTGTACACTTACTTATCACTCCCTAATGCTGATCCAACCAGCGATTAAAAAAATCATAGACTAAGTAATATACTCTGTGGAGAAAATAGCGGTTAGCATCACAATATTGTTTAAAAGTGTCATAATATTGTGATATGCATATTTAAATAAATACTTCAAAAATTGTCTAATAATGTTATAAAAGTTGTTTGAAAAAGTTTAAAATATAAATAATGTTAGTATATACAGAAGAAGAGCTATAGTTTACAACAATATAACTGAAAATCAAGCGCTAGTAGAAGTGCAGTTGAGCCCCGGATGGAAAGTACCCAGTAGGTAGACCAAACTGCAGGGGAGAGACTGAGAAACATTAATAGGGATAGGGATGTATGGTAAGCTAATGTCACACGACCATAAACCTCCAAGTTCAATAGTGCCAGTAAGTTACTCAATTATTACTGTTTTTCTTAACACGCCGTAGCGTAGTGGTTAAGGCACTGAGCTACAAGCCGGATGGTCAAGGGTCAAGTCCCGTTGGGGTCAGGATTTTTAAACTGACCCAAAACCCTCTGGCGGCACTATGGTCTGGGGTCAACTCAGCCTCTAACGGAAAAGAGTACCAGATGCTGCTCTGGGGGTAAAGGCGGCCGTCACGCAGGGCTGACAACCCGGTGACAAAGGCCGATTGTCTAGAAAAAGTGGGAGCCTTAACCTCCTTACCCACCCAAGGGCCTCCGGGCCTGTTGTGAGATCACTTTACTTTATGAAGCAATATCAAACCTACCATAATCAATTTGTCATTTGTAATTTTTAGTCAGAACAGTAACCAAATTATAATGATAATAGTTTTTTCTTATCCTTGAAAGAGTATGTATTAAAATTTTAGTTTACCAAATTAATAATGATAATAGTTTTTTCTTTCCTTGAAAGAGTATGCATTAAAATTTTAGTTTGTATACTTGCTTATGTGATGTTAATGTTAAAATTGTGTTTCAGACTAGGGAACTGTGAAGTCTGCAATAAAGATGCAAAATACACTTGTCCAAGATGTGAAGTTAAAACTTGCAGTTTGTCTTGTGTTAAAATTCATAAAAAGAATTAAATTGTGATGGTGTAAGAAATAAAGTTGCTTACAAACATCTTTCAAATTTCACAAACTTGGATCTTTTAAGTGGTAAGTTGTATATATCTTTCCTTGTAGATATCTGGTATTGTTGTATGATTGATATTATGTCACATTAATTAAATATGGCAGTCCGATATTTGTGTATCTATCCCATAATTATTTGAGTGATGTACAATATTACATTAGCAATGAGAATGTGAGACATATAGAGGATAAAAACTGTTATATTGACATGGATCAGGAAATGGATATTTAGGATAATCTTTCCATTAAGCGCAATGAGAATTTTTTCTAAGTCCCAGGCAGACACCACGCACATGCACCAACAAACACAAAGTGAATACGTGAATACAAACACAAAGTGGTTTACTCTATGGAATATTGCGATGCAGCCAACATTATACATGCTATTTAACAAACCTAAAAGCTAACCTAATGCAATTTAAGCACTCTAATCTGTGAAAGAACGCAGTGCCCAAAAATAAATAGTAAGTTCTCAAATTCTGAAGTACATAACCTACATTGGCTGCGCTGTTGTTGTATAGAATATTCTTTAAAATCAATATGGCTGCCATGTCTTCATGTTATGTATATAGTTGAATATCATAGAAAAATATTTTCAAATAATCGTTAGAAAAAATGTCAACTTTGTTGTAAATGGTGGGAAATAATTTGAAAATAAAACCCTGTTGGTACAAGCGCGTGGTATTTGCCTCGGACTTCAAAAATTTCTCACTGTACTTAATGGAAACATCAGCCGATATTTATTGAGATGTCAGAGATCGAAGTAGTTTACATAGAACATTATTAGCTCAAGTTAGTTTTACAATAATATGCTTCCTTGGGTGAGATTAAAATGTTTGGACATGTAAAACGGATGGAAGAGGAAGAATACCAAAGTTAAAATGCATCCAGAAAACAAGGGTTATAATTAGGAACAAACCCAGTAAAAGAAAGTGTGGCTGGATAAATCTTTGCGGAGGAGGCTATGTTTCAGAAAGTAAAGTGATCATTAAGGAGACCCATGGTTTAGTAGAAAGTTAAGGCTTCCACTTTCTACATAATTGATGTGAGATGTCGGGCCCAAAAAAATAATGGAAAATAAAATTCATATTTACTGTGATCGTAAGAGTCCACATGATCTAACCATTACATTGATCTTGATGTATCAATTTTCTCATACTACTCAATCTTCATTAAAGTGCATCCAGCTGTAGCTGATGATGCAAGTCCATTGCATAGTATAATTCTGAAAAAACTGACTTATGTAAGCTATATGTAAACCCTGGAATAGTCTTTAAGTTAGATGATAGATTATATATCCTATATTGGAGTATTTCCATGAAGTCTAAGATAACAGAAACTGTACAGCTCAGGCAGAATGTGTTGTTTATTTTTTTTTTCTTTTTCCATTTGGCAGATGGACAGACAAAAAAAAAAAAAACATGAAATCTTGTCATACTACTGTTTTAAATAATTTAGTTATCTTCAAAATTGTTTTGTAATGTTTTCCCATTTTCTTATGCTAACCATATGGATGTCCAATGTTTCGAAGAGTGCATTTATAGATTCCATTGCTTTATTTTGGGATAATCTTTTTTTAAGTTGTGGAAATAATTTATTTGGCTGCTTTTGTAATTTGTCTGCCATCTCATTACCGAATTACCAAATTTTTCATACTATAAAAATGTATTTCTTTTTATTTTCATACATAATATCCAATTCTTTGTAAATTATTTTCTATAATCTATATTTTATGCAAACCCTACAGACACCATTCTAACCATTATATAGGAAGTCATTCAAATGAGAATTTTTTTTTTCTA
This sequence comes from Diploptera punctata, assembly GCA_030220185.1. NCBI lineage: Eukaryota > Metazoa > Arthropoda > Insecta > Blattodea > Blaberidae > Diploptera > Diploptera punctata. Next base: position 42,640 of record JASPKZ010001440.1, on the reverse strand, counting down.
GATTACAGATTATTGCAGGAGACAGCAAATAATGTAGAAAATATTACAAGAGATCCATCAAAACAGTATACTGCAAAAAAGGAATTGCCAATAGTAAGTTTTTTTTAATACTAACAAGAAATATTTTTGCCAAAAATAAATCTTACATGGAGAATCTCCAAACCAGATAAAGTGTATATTAATGAGAAGTTTGCTATTTTTAATTTCTACCTTTATAGAAAATAAAAATGTATTCTTTTTAAAATGTTTGGTCATATTTTAATTTATTTGCAAAATCATCAAAATAAATACATTTTGAGTTATGGGAATGAGAATATGGCAAAATCTCTCCTGTAATGAATATCTCATTTGAAGATTTAAAAACATTAAACTAAACTGTATGGTGCAAAAGCCTAGAAGGCCCTAGCCTACCACGCAGCAGCTGGTCTCACATCCACATTCCTGTTTATAATTAATATTATTTCTAGGAATTCCATTACATAGGAAAAAGTAATATTAAATATATTTATACAAGTAACTGATTTAAAATGAATATTGCATAAGTTAAATAGTGTGTCCCTCTTTTAGAACCTGTATAAACTTCGTGCAGCAGCAAGTAGAAGAGGTACACAGTTACATTTTCTGCCACATAACTTCACCCGCAGTAAAGAAAATACAACCTATTTTAATTGGGAAAGAACAGCTGATATATTGGAGGATTGAAATGGATGTTTCCTCAGGCGGAAAATATGAAATGTAGTGGAAGAAGGTAATGTTAGGTGTAAAAGTTACTGCAATTATTTTTATACATGGTCTTATAACTTATTTATAAAGGAGGGTAGTAATTGATAAAACAAGAAAAAAATGTTATATAACTATATATCCTTAAATTTAATATCTTATGATTTATTGTCTTTTTTTAAGAGTTGCATATTTTTTTACTGCAGCTACGTGGGGGGGAAAAAAGTCACTGCTGTGGTCTGTAGATAGCGTGCTGTCTTGTCACGCAGCAGGCCCAGGTTCAATCCCCGGCCAGGACAAGTTTCCAGGGTGTGTGGTTTTTTTTTTTGGGATGTTTCCTCGCCTGTAAGACAAAATGTCAGGAAACTGTAAGGCCCCAAACGGTCTTTGAACATCATCGGGCCATCATTATCATATTAATTTCTTTAAATTAAGTTTAGAATTAAGACCTCTCCTGGTGCATCATCACCCATCATATCATTGGGGAAGTGTAACCCCGCCTTCCAGGCGCCCCAACCTCAGAAGTGGGTTACAATACGTCAGTGCGAGGAAAGAATACCATAAATGTCAAAAGAACAAACTGGTGGCATTGAATAATAATAATAAACATGGAAACATTGTACAAAGACCTTTATAACTTATGCAGAACATCTTGTTTATAATACATGCATCAAGCATGTAATTAAACACAAGAAACAGTATAAACACAAGAGAAACAATTCTATTACTACAGGATAATAATTAAGACATTTTTGTCTGTACATTCTTACCTCGTATGGTTGTTTTTGTCGAACATATGATCAAGGCTTCTGAGCCTCATCGTCAGCGATTACAGACTGAATTTTCTCAAATTGTTTGCTCTGATTTTGATTCCTGCTCTCTTCTGCCTCTGGTCCAATGAATTGTACTAATGAGGTTCCTTTCTCCAGGAATTTCAAAATTCATAATTCTTTCCTTGTTCTTCTGCATGTAGATTTTTTTAAGGTTGCAAAAGAAAATGGTGTCAGTGAAAAAATTATACACAAAAAAAAATGAGAAGTACAAAAAACAAAAATTAATAAATCAAAGCACTCTTCAGATAGAAAAACCAAGAGATAAGAAATACAAGGAAATTTACATATCACCCTTGGGCACACAACAAATTTCAAAAGATTTTTGAAAAATGTAATTAATTAGTACCAAAGAATGATTATAGTTTAAATAAACTAATAAAAATGAAAAGATTGATGATGGTAAAAATTCAGGAATATATCAAATAAAATGTGCAGACTGTGATAAGATATACATAGGGAAAACAAAAAAGAAATTTAACCATTAGAACTAAAGAACACCTAAGAAATGTAAAAAAAGGTGAAGTAGAAAAATCTGCAGTGGCTGCTCACATTTGGTCAGAAAAACACAAAATTATTAAAACAGTTAGAAAACAAAAATGAACTCACCATATGGGGGGGGGAAATCTACATACAGAAGAACAAGGAAAGAATTATGAATTTTAAAATTCCCGGAGAAAGGAACCTCATTAGTAAATTCATTGGACCAGAGGCAGAGAGAGCAGGAATCAATAATCAGGGCCGACAACTTGAGAAAATTCAGTCTGTAATCGCTGATGATGGGGCTCAGAAGCCTTGAAACTTATGTTTGACAAAAACAACCATAAGAGGTAAGAATGTACAGACAAAATGTCTTAATTATTAAACAAACCTCGTAATTTTTTTTAAAAAAAAGGAACTCCTAATGTTACTTCCTATTGTATTTAAAAAAAAATTACTGCAGTATATTTGAAGAGAAAAATTATATGCTCAGACTGGGGCTTGAACCCAGAACTTTTGGCTTTGTGTTTAGATTGGAGTTTCTCGGGTAGCTCAGTGATAGAACATTGGCCTAGAAAGCCAAAGATCCTGGGTTCAAGCACCAGTCTGAGTGTATAATTTTTCTCTACAAATACAATTTATCCTTCAGTGAGAAGTATTAAATTAATAACAAAGCATCAAAATTTACTACAGTATTGTTCTATCAGTCAGGTTAGTTACTGCCATATGGTATTGGCATGCTAGGTGTCTTCAGTTTTCAAATCTTCCTTGAGTGTATGGGAACAAAATTAGCATCATTACCAAATTCTCATTATATACAAATTAAACCATAATATTGATCATGCATATACTGTACATTATTATAAATTAATATATAATATTTAAACTATTTCAGATTGTTAGAAACTGAGAAACTGTCAAAGCTTGTGAATGTGTACTTGGATCCACTCCAGTGTGAGTCATTATATCAAGATAAGCTGCAGTATTATCAGTCTGCAGGACTTACAGGAATTATCTTGCTCATGAAGGCTGAAATGAAATCTGGCACAAGATACCATCAACTTGACACATCCCTTGACTCTTAAAGAGAATTTGAGAGGGAAAACAGTGATAGATTTCCAACAATTTTTGTAATTCTGAAGGATCACAAGCATATATTTGACATACTGTCACCCGTTGAGTAAAAGTTTTATTTTAAACACAAAATTGCTAGGAAGTCATACTACGAGGTACTTTATCAAATAAATTGAATTGGATCTTTACACCTAACCTCATATGAGGATGTACTTTTCATATTGTATTAAGTCCCCTTTTCTATGAAATTGAGTTTTACATACTTTCGTGATATTCTGGACAGGCTCTATCTAATGGCAAAACCAGTTTGCATGTAATCATATTGGGTCTCGTTCATATGAGTCTAGATTTAAGCATTCATTTCAATTCATATTATGTCCAACTTTCCTTCCACTTCAAATTTTGTTTTGTACTTACATGTTTATATAGTCCTGCTTATTAGTAAAATATATGGAATTGCAGAATGTTTGTGTGATTGCTTGGAAGAAGTCTATTAACACTATGAAATAATGTAATAGTTTTCCAGTTTTAATTTCAATTTGCAACTTTTTTAATACAATTTTATGGATTGTACCACAAGAAAACATATAAGCAAGGATAAATTTGCATATTAAGATCTGTTTTCAATAAAGACTCTAGATAAATATCCTCAATTCGTGTCTAACTCAGGATTGGGTCATGAGATGAGATGAAAGTCCCTATATAGAAGTCTGTGAATACAAGGGTGGCCAGCCGACCATGCCTGACGCACCGTCACAGGGACAGATGAATGAATGAAACGAAATGGATGAGATGAGTATGGAGAAATGAAATTGTAGCAGGGGAGAAACGGGAGAAGAAAAACCTAAAACCCCCCCCCCCCCATGCTCTGTTTCGTCCACCCACGAAACAGCCACCACAAATGGGGTCTGACTGAGACTCAATCCTGGCCCCTCACTGTAATTTTAATTAAAAAAAGACTAATAAGTTTAAAATAGATTCAGTATAAAAATGAATTCTTTTGAAATTCCACATCAAACGTATTATGTTCATTTTGCTTTTGGTAGTTAGTTATTCTGTTTTGAAAATAGATTAATTTCATTAATAACAAATTCTTAATCTAGAAAATCCACTAAAACTTACAATTAAATTCAACTCCCAGTATTAGACATATAAAGTTTTCCTTTTCTCCTGAATATTTTGCTTTAATAAACATAATGATTGAAAAGTATCTTTGGACTGGTTTGGAAGGTTCCTCCATCATCAGCCAAAAACCAACTATCTGTTTTTGAAGCGAGGTGTAAAGAACAAATTCAAATTTCTTTGATCATTTTATTATTACATCATACTCATAATGTGTGAGAAGTAGGGATGTATAAGTGTTTGAATAATGAGTGAGTTGGTTCAGATAACAATGTTTGACTTGTAACTGGGAGATCCTGGGTACAAACCCCATCCTGACCAATCCGATGGGTTTCCTGGTTTTCCTCCATTATCAAGACATGCTCGGTTGTAATTTCATTGGACCTATTTTATATAGTTTTAAAAAAATGTATAAAACTTCACATCCATATTTGAATTGTGATGCTAAATATCTGAACTAGCTCATTAATTACAACTGCTAAGACTAAGTACAAGACTAAAAGATATGTTTTTTATTTGATCATCCGAACATTAGAGCTATTAAAAATTTCACAGTTGAATGGGAGAGAGAAGATGTAATTGTCCCATGCCATAGCTGAGTGGTTAAGAAAAGGTGCCTTGACGCAGAGCTACGGGATTTGTGCTGGTTCAAATTTCCATGGAGAGAGAATTTTTCTCATGAAATTTCGCCCATCCAGCTTAGTGAGAAATTTGGGAAATTACAATAAGTAGCGACTCCAGGTTGAGAAAATCAGCTGTGATGGCTGAGTGAACCCAAATGCTGACCACATGTCACCCCCTACACTGACTGGACTGTATATGTGTATGATTAACACATGTAGATGTGAGTCCAGCAGATAGACCAAGGGTATTCCTAGGCCTGACATGCCATTGAGTTAGTTAGAGAAGATGTAATTAACATTGTTTTAAACTTCCCTCAACATACAAGTCCCAATGGTCTAGTATTTATCAAACTAGATCCTGTTTCCAAGATTGCAGGTTCAAAACCTTACCAGGACGATGAATCTTTTTCACATGGCTTTTTTTGGAATGGAAGTAAAGCTGTGTGGGTCCTGATTTTTCAGCACATAAAAGAACCTCAAGTGTGAAATAAGAGACCTATGAACAAAATGTGTTGGCCCCTTTTATGTCCATTTTTTATTGTGACACTAATGACCTAGCTGTTAAAGATCATTGCTAAACAAAATACTAGCTAGCAAGATTTTGTCAGCTGCTAAATTTTAAATGAGAGCCAAGTATAATAACCAGAGCCGAAGAAAATTGTATGTATTACTCTTATTTTTCAGATGAGGAAGAAGGTGAAGAAGATGCATCTAGTTACACAAATGTAAAAAATAATCTGCTCTTTAATACTTCAGAGTTCTCAGATAGTGCCGAAGAAAATGAGGAAGACACAGTAAAGCTAAAGAACGAAAAAGAAAGTTAATAAGTCAAATATTCTTCCTATGACAAAACACGGGGACCTAAGAGACAATATAAAAAAAAAGAGCATTCCACTTATGATGTATTAGTAAAGCAAAATTCACAAGAAGAAATGTGTTGTATTGGGTTTAGTAAAATAAAAGCTTACAAACAAATATATATATATTTTCTTTAAGAGATTAAATTGAAATATACACCTCAACCTATATTTGTTTTCTCACCTGGAACTATTTCAATGAAATCTCATTCTCCGCTAAGACACTATACAAGCCTCATGTTGTGCATGTATGTTAAGAACCCCTGGTGCTTTGTTATCTTATACCCATTATACCATTGGAGTAATGAAACTCTGCTTTCAGGTGCCTCACCTCCGAAATAGGTTACAATTCGGCAATGCCAGGAAAGAATGCCTATAACACCTGGTGGCATTAAAAAAATTTACATTTTTGGTAAATCTAAATTTATAAAATACATATTTATATCTTAAACTTCAAAAATATATAAATAAAAATACATTTTTTTTCCTTGTGATAATGCACAGCACATAGAAGGGAGGTGCCAATTTTAATAAAAATCAGTTGAATCGTGAATTCTTACCTCCTACATCTGCGTTAAATAACTAGATGTATGAGGTAAAAATAATTCAGGATTCAAGTGATTTTTTAAGAAAAACCTAACAATGTAAAATTTCCAACATTAATATATGAAAGTCAATTATACAAAAAGACAAATTCATCTAGTAAATGGAGCTTTTGCATGGTTATATCCCATATGGAAAACTATGAACATCTCTTTGAAGACAAAACTTAAGACTGTTCAACACCAACATAAAATCAGTCCTCCTCTATGGTTGCAAAATATGGAAAATTACGGAAGCAACAAATAAAAAGTTGTAGACCTTTATAAACAGATGTCTGATGCGTATTTTAAATATGAGATGGCCAGCAATTATATCAAATTAACTGTGGAGATAAACCAACGAATCTCCAATATGTCACCAAATAAAACAAAGAAAGTGGAAGAATTAAATTAATGTTATTACCTCACCTCATATCCTTTTTCTTCTATACTGCAGTTTCGGAGCTTATCTCCATCATCAGTAGCCTCTGGTCGACCGGTGTTATGTCGTTTCTTGGCGGTTTTCTTCTTTTATATATTAAATTTGGGAATTTTTAACATTATGAGGTTCAATTCATAAGAATTAAATGAATCGTGATTTCTTCTTACCTCATACTTCTATGTTTTTTTTAAACACAGCACTGCAGTATCGGCGACCCATTGTCACCATCGTCAGCTGTTTTCACGACTGTCAATTTTTTCTTTTGCCAGTAATTATCCAAACTGCCATCTGGTGTTCTTTTGAAGGAATTAGTTTCTAAACTGCCATCTGGTGTTCTTTTGAATGAAATATTTTATAAACTGCCATATGTTGTATTTTTGAAGAACTTTTTAATCAAGCTCGGTTTGTCCGGAATCTCAAAGTTCATCGGTCTAGCTATGTTTTATATGTTTTTTTTTAATATATATTCTTTTCCAAACTGTTAAATCCAAAGGTTTAGATAGATTAACCTTTTTTTATATAGGAATTATCACTGTGAGGTTCAATTCAATATTAAATTAAAAGATTCTTACCTCTCCTCACATTATTCTGTTAAGTAGATCGCGATTTCAGGCCTATAGCAGGCCCATCTTCAGTACACTGTTGTTGACCGGTGTTATGGTCGCTCGGGAGAACCACTTCTTCTGAGAAGAGGTGGTTCTCCCGAGCGACATAAACACCGGTCAACAACAGTGTACTGAAGATGGGCCTGCTATAGGCCTGAAATCGCGATCTACTTAACAAATAATGTGAGGAGAGGTAAGAATCTTTTATATTTAATATTGTTTAGATAGATGTTTCAAAAGTTTTGCTTCTCTTTTTCAATCCTATGATGTTCATAGCTGATTTTTTCAATTTCTCCCATTCTTTATGTTTCTGAAGTGTTCTTTTTTACGAGTTTCCAAGTTCCTTTTTGTTTTTTCCTATATATATATCCTGTTGCAATTTTTGCTATCAATTTGATAAATTCCAGATTTTTTGTTATCTGGGATGTTAAATTTATTATTAGTTAACAGAAGATTACCCATGCTGAATTTGTTAATTGGAGCCAACTACATAAAATCTTCAGGTTTTTAATCATTTGGTCACATTAACAGTGCAATTTTCAATAGTCTAATTACACAGATTTGATAAATATTCCACTTAATGTAGAAGATTTTGACAAGGAATATAATCATATTGTACATGTTGCTAAAATTAATGGTTTACAGGAATACCACCACCTTACAACATGATTCCAAGAAAGATGGAAAATTCAAGAAATTTACTTACCATCCTGAAGTTCATAATAAGTTCAGAAAATTTAATATAACATTGGCTCCAATTAACAAATTCAGCCTGGGTAATCTTCTGTTAACTAATAATAAATTTAACACCCCAGACAACAAAAAAATCTGGAAGTTATCAAATTGATAGCAAAGATTGCAAACAAGGATATATATAAGGAAAAACAAAAAGGAACTTGGAAACTCCGTAAAAAAGAACACTTCAGAAACATAAAGAATGGAGAAATTGAAAAATCAGCTATAGCAGCACATAGTTTATTAGATCATAGGATTGAAAAAGAAGCAAAACTTTTGAAGCATCTATCTAAACCTTTGAATTTAACAGTTTGGGAAAAAATATATATTCAAAAAACCCATACCAGAACCATGAACTTCGAGAATTCAGGATGAACCGAGACTTGATTACAAAGTTCTTCAAAAATACAACAGATGGCAGTTTAGAAAATGATTCATTCAAAAGAACACCAGATGGCAGTTTGGATAATTACTGGCAAAAGAAAAAATTGACAGTCGTGAAAACAGCTGAAGATGGTGACAATGGGTCCCCAATACTGCAGTGCTGTGTTTAAAAAAACATAGAACTATGAGGTAAGAAGAAATCACGATTCATTTAATTCTTAAGGTTTTCTTCTTACTTCTATCGGTGAACCGATGGACCTCTGGATCAGGTCAACAATTTGCAGGAGTTTCTAAATTCATGAGTTTATTTTTCTTGTTTTTTTTGGATTTGATTTTTTCCCAGACTGTGAGTTCTTTTTTGTTATCTGGTGTTTGAATTAGGCTAGCTTCTGTATCGATTAAATGCTTTTCAGACCAAGCATGGGCTGCTACAGCTGACTTGTCCACTTCAGCCCTTTTTAACATTTCTAAGGTGATCTTTCAATCTGGTTTTTAAATTTCTTTTTGTTTTTCTCCTATTCTATATAGGAAAAACAAAAAGAAATTTAAAAACCAGATTGAAAGAACACCTTAGAAATGTAAAAAGGGTGAAGTGGACAAGTCATAGTCTGGGAAAAAAGTCACATCCAAAATAACAAGAAAGATAAACTCATGAATTTCAAAACTCCCGCAAATTTTGACCTGATTCAGAGGTCCATCGGTCCACCAATAGAAGTAAGAAGAAAACTGCCAAGAAACGACATAACACTGTTCGACCAAGAGGCTACTGATGATGGACATAAGCTCCAGAACTGCAGTATAGAAAAAAAAAGGATATGAAGTGAGGTAATAAAAACATTAATTTAATTCCTAAATTAAACCTCATAGTGTTCTTTCCCTGTGAAAGTTCAAGAAAGTGAAATTGAATAGACCACACACTCAGAAAAACCAGGCAGAGCCATTGAGAAGACTGCACTAGATTTGGAATCCCGCAAGGAGTAATAAAGAGAAGACGACCTAGGAAACCTTGGAAGCTATCGGTAGAGGAGGAAGCAAAGGAAAGAGGGAAAAGCTGAAAACAAGTGAAATGGCTGGCTGGCTGGAAGCAGAGTACGCTAGAGGAACTTTACTGCTGCCCTATGTTCCATTTAGCAACTACAGGAAATAAATAATAATAATAATTTTAGTCTGTCCAGTGTTAAACATATTTCAAACTTGCATGAAGGAGGAACGTATATTACAAATATCTCACTGGATGCAAGTTTTACAAGTATGGCAGGAAGCAAATTGACTTGATTTTCTCTTAACAAATAAATATTTTAAATTTGTCTAACTTCACACTCATCCAAGGAGAAGCTGCCACTTGAAAGCTCTTCTCTGTTGGATAAATTAGCATTACTTGTCTACGTGTATTTCATATGAATAAAATCAATATCTGAAGAGAAAAATGTATGTGTAATCTCGGCTTTGAACCTCTCAAACTCAGTCTAAGCGTAAATTTTTTCTATGTTCTATATTATTCATTTCATACATCAATGAGATGTATGAAATTAATAATGAAAACATCAAAAAAAGTCGTACTGGCTTTATAATGTAATGTAAAATTCCCAATTAATGTCTTCTTAATAAAGAAGCCACCATTTGCAAGATAGAAACAAAAGTTTTCATAGCATTTGGTGCACAGGAATTAACAGCATATATAAGATATCTCACTTGGTAGAGCATTCTCCTAGAGTGCAAATTGTCCTGAGTTCAAGCCCCAGTCTGAGAGTATAATTTTTCTCTTCAAATAATTTGTCATTCAGTGAGAAATGTTAAATTAAAATAAAAACATCCATTTTTTAAGATTTAAATTAAAATATTTTATACCTCACCTCATATCCAGTCTTCTAATTACACGTGTTTCTAAGCTTGGGAGTTTCATCTTCAGTAATTTCTTGTCAACTGATGTTATGTCGATCAGGAGAAACTGCTTCTTCCTCATCTGTTGGTGAACTGATGAAACCTCTCAATCAAATCAGAATCTCTGGGAATTTCGAAGTTCATAAGTTTTTCTTTCTTATTTTTTTGAATGTGGATTTTCCTTTTTGTGTTTTCTATTTGTTTAATTAGACTGGCTTTTGTATCAATTACAAATTACAATGATACAAAAGCCACTCTAATTAAACAAATATAAAAACAAAAAGAACTCACAGTTTGGGGGAAAAAAACCACATTAAAAAAGAGAGAAAAACTTATGAACGTTGAAATTCCCAGGAATCTGATTTGATCCAGAGGTTCATCAGTTCACCAACAGAGGGAGGAAGAAGCAGTTCTCCTGATCGACATAACATCAGTCGACAAATTACTGAAGATGAAGCTGCCCAAGCTTCTAAACTGGTATATTAGAAGACTGGATATGAGGTGAGGTAAAAGCATTTTAATTTAAATCTTAAATTAAATCATAGTGATTTTTTTCTTATAAAAGTTCAAAAATATCCATACTTAATATTAATTGTTGTATCCAATGGCTCTAGGATTGTTGATTTGCATCATCTTCTTTCTTGCTTCCCAATAAAGTTCTGATATTGTAATTAAAATTAATGCTGGGAAGTAAACATTATGAGGTAGTATTTACTCCGACCAAAGTTTCTGATATTTGTGTTATTTTAATTTTAGTACACTTCTGTTCAGTATTGATTCAAAATCTTTGCAAATAATCCTCTTATATAGTTACAGAAATTGTATTCTGTGTAGATATTCAGCATGTCTTACTTCCATTCTGACATGCCGACAATTGTTTTTTTAGCATTACGACAGTTAACATGTCTTTAATACACTTGTTTTATAGTGGAAGCTGTCAGAAGATAATTAACTGGATTAGTTGATTTTCAATGGTTCATTTCATATTAACTCACATTGTGTTTTGTTTCCTAATTAAAAAAAAAATATATATATATATATATGCCACTTCTAACTGCAAGGCACTAAAATCCAGCACCAAATCTCTCATTTAAATTATAGGAAGCAATACAACTACTGGCTTGGTGGATTGAATAACCTCACTCCACTCTGCTCTACTCAACCAGGGACGCCTATCTGCTCCACAGTTGTGGGTTGCCATTGCTAGATTCAATTTTTGTGCCTTGCAGTTAAAAGTGGCAGATATATATATTTTTTTTTTTTGACAGCTTTGATACATCACATTTTCTCTGGGGGATTTTCAAGATAGGTTTCAACATGCAATGGTTTGAAAGTCTCTTGTGAGTCAAAAGAGCCTAAATTAGAGCATCTGATTAAAATTTAATTAGGCTTTCCCATCCAAGTAATACCTTCATTGCTTTGAGGTGATGGACTAACCACTTGTCTGTCACATGATATCTGTAGGAAATAATCATAACTAAATTAACTTAAGTAACTCCTGCAAGGGAGCACCCTTATACCATGTGGGGATGTATGGGTATAGTCAGACAGATTATGAAAATTTCCTACCTCGATAGAAGGTGTGACAGACTATTTCAAACTCGCCAATATTATTAATAGGGCTAAAAAAAAAGTATCGGTATCAGGGTAGTTACTAATTTCTGTATACATTGTTTACAAAAATGCCGTGCCTTTGTTGAACGTCTCACACTGCCTGCTCGGAGCATTCGACTCTCCTCAGTAATAGACCTGTTTACATGACGTGTGGTTGTATCAGAATGCCGAAACAAAAATGTGCAAAGATGAGTCCATTCTTACACAAAGCAGACTGTACTTACAAGTCTGCCCCAAATAGTGCCTGTGAAGAAGTAATTCTTTTCCCATGTTGTGGCGATGTTTTAAAGTAGCTAACTCTCTTCATGCCCGATGTTGTAACATTTTGAAGGATTGGTGTCCCAAATGAATTACTGGTTCAGGTTGGGTTTGATTTTCGGTAGAGCCGGATTCCTCTTCTTAGGGTCGAAAGGTGGTACACTGGATAGGAAAACACTTCACGATCATAAAAAAAATTTTCTTGTAGAAAATAATTTCAAATTTATTCACTTTGTAGATTCCCAGCAGATTAAAGTAAATTTAAGTGGTATTATTCTTCACTATCAATGAAATAAATTCTTTTCTTTTCTGGAATCAATTACTCTTGTATTAAATATTACATTTTATCAGGAGATCTCTTCTTGCTTCTATCTTTGTTGGAAGTTGTATGCAGAATGACTAGTGTAATTCTTTTATAATTTTAAAGAACATTATTACATCACATGATTTTAAGTTTAAATTCTATTGGTTAATAGTCCATTAAATATGTAAGGTGTAAATTTGATTTGTTAAATCAAAAAGTTATTGTTTTAACATCCAATTAGAATTTAGTATACTTTCATTTTAAAATATGAAGTTAAGCAGGTGTTCTTATTACAATTATAATAGAAAGCTTTATAATGTTGTCAACAATGACTTAAAACAATTTTTAAAAGCATTCTTTAGAAAGACCTGTTATGTAATACAATTTCTTTAATTGTTACCGAGATATTTTTATTCAACAATGATTTCGATTTTTTTCTTTTGATTTAAGTTATATTTAAATATTAAAAGAATTTTGAAGTATAAAATTATTTAACTTTTAAACTTCCATACTTATTATGATATTAAAATCCTGCTATACCTGTCAACATGTAGTTTGTAACACACGAGATTTAAGTACGATGGCAGCCTAGTCTGTAACGCATACCTTTTTTCAGCCCTAATTATAATAAATAGTGCTGAGATTTTTATTGTAGAGGTAAAGCCAAATAATTTGTCTGCGTCACATAAATGGATTATCATCAAACACACCCCCTCTCCCCAACAGTATTAATCATATTCTCACATCTAGAGTTGCACTTGCTTGCATCCCCACTCATGGTTATCTCCTACCCTGTCAGCTGACCTTAAATGTCACTAAACCAGGCCCATTTGCACATTTCACAGACATTATTTGGCTAAACCCTACTAAAAGAAGATTACAACACAGATAGTATGTATTATTCAACTATTTTGTATGTGGAACCAAGATAAAAGACAGAAGTAGTCAGAAGTCTTACTACTCATTACACTATGTTACAATCTTAATTCTCACAGAAATTCTAGCCCTGTTAATAAGATATCAATGCTATTAGCAAAATGTATATACTTGGAATATTGCAGTAATGAAACAAAATTAATTCCAGTCACATACCAAACCCCATATGTAAGTCCACCGCTGTGGTCTCGAGGGTAGCGTGCTGCCTTGTCACGCAGCGGGCCCGGGTTCGATCCCCGGTCAGGGCAAGTTTTTCTGGGTGAGGTTTTTATCGGGGGTTTTTCCTCACCTGTAAGACAAATGTCAGGAAAACTTTAAGGCCCAAACGGTCCACTGAAATCATATGGCCATCATCAAACATCCTTATCATTATCATCATCCATCCTTCACCGGTGTGGAAAGCAACGGGAAGCTACCACACCTACAATTCCCTAGTAAAGCTGCTGCAAGCATAGCATGAAATGCTATGGTTGCAGTGAAGGCCTGCCTTCGGGCAAATTACTATGGATGGAGGACTCCATAGTCTCACATGGATACTGCTCTAGCAAGATTTTCTTAACCTAGCCAATTTAATCTAGTTTAGATTGAAGTTGGGTTGTAAGGGGTAGTGACGTGTGTATAACCTCTCCTACCCAATTCTCATCCTCACCTTCTCGTGGTACAACCTGTTTTCACAAACGAGGCTCTGAGGACCGAGTCACGGCGGTATAACCGTTCCATCAGGTACTGAGTAAATGCGGTAATCCTAATGTCTGTCCAGAGACTAAAAGGTAGCAGCCCTACCACTGGACTACTTAGCGTCGGGCCAGTAACCTGTCCTAAGGAACTTCAAAACTACTTTCAAGTCTCAACACGAAAAAAGCCAGAAGGAATTGAAATATGACGACCCACAGCAAAGAAATTATGGTTTAAAAGAAAAACGGCACACTGATATTGTAAGATATGCAAACCTGGAATGTCCGAAGCATCCATGAACAAAGAAGAGGAACTAGACAGTATATTTAAAAATAGAAACATTGATATTGCAGTAACTACAGAGACTAAGAAGAAACTTAAAAGGAACGAAAGAAACACAAAATTATGTTACAAAATATATAGCGGTGTCGACAGGAAAACCCATGGACAAGCTGGAGTAATGATTTGGATTAATAAAAACCATAAGAAATAAAATTCAACACTACACTTACTGGAATGAAAGAATATTAGAGATTCGACTGAAAATAAAGTAGAGGTAATTTGACAGTTTCTTGGTGTATATGCACCAGAGGAAGGCCGTGAAGAAGACAATGAACAATTTTATAAAAGATTAAACAAACATAGCAAAAAATATAGCAAAATTTAAAGAAATGATTACATTTAATAATAGAGATTTAAATGCCAGAGTGGGCAATGCTCAAGTCAACAATAATATTGAACATTTGGCGAACCCTACCAGCAATAGGATGGGGACAAGATAACAGATTTTGCTATCTACAATGAACTGAAAATAACGAATACCTTTTACAATCATAGAAACATACATAAGTATACCTGGCAAATACGTCAGGTCACCTCAAAATCAATCATTGATTATTTCATTGCAAATAATAAGATGTTTTAAATTGTTTTTCTCGATGTCAGAGCCTACAGAGGATATGATATTGGTTCAGATCACTACCTAGTAAGAAGCAAGAATAAGATTTCCACCAAGATGGTTAAAAAAGAAGAAACAACAACATAGCATAGAACAAAAGTACAAGGTAAAATTATTTTATGATGACAGCATTAAATGGTGATATTCGAGAAGAATTCAGCAATATATGGCTACAACTCCCGAAAGTAATTGATGTCGAAGAAGAATGGAAAAACATTAAAACTGATTAATTCAAATGCAGCTAATGAAACTTTAGGAAAAGTAAATATACAACAAAGAAGAAATGAAAACTCTAAAAATCTGGGATGATCCAAATAAAACAATTGATTGAAGAAAAAAATTGCAGCTTATATAAAAAATATTTGAACACAAAGAAGTTAGAAAAATGAAAATAGAATTCAAAGCTGTAGAGCTATTGTTAAGAGGGAAATAAGAAAGAGACATAGGAAAAACATGGTAAATTTTGTTACACATTTAGAATCAGATTTGCATAAGCTCCAACCTAATGCCTTCAAAAATATTAAAAGACATTTGAATAAAGATATTAAAGAACTAACACCAAAATTAATTGCGGAGTAACAAAAGAAGATTTTTTCAATTATTATTAAAAGTCTTTGGACTGACAATAGCTATGAAGATACAATTTTTCCGAAATAATAATGAGACAGATTCCATAATATCATTGGAAGAATGTGAACAATAGTTTTAAAGAAATTAAAAAATGGGAAGGCAACTGGCACAGATGGCTTGAATTCTGAATTGTACAAATATGCAGGCAAACAGTTCCATGAAAGACTGTTGTCCTTCTTTAATAATGTAATTCAAAAATGCAGATATACCACTACAGAATGGAAGACAAGCGCATTGTACAAAATTAAACCCCTGTTTCAAGAAAGGAGACAAGAGAAAAATGGACAACTATAGGGGAATCAGTTTGTTAAACACATGCTTACAAAATTTATGCAGACATTTTAAATGGAAAATTGAAAAGTTTCAGTGAAAAATTCCTTATGGAATGTCAAAATGGATTTAGGAAAGGACGATCTTGTATTGATTCAGCATTTTCTGTTAAACTATTGCTTGAAAAAAAAGAAGAGAATTCAACTTAGAAACACATTTTGCTTTCATAGATTTTGAAAAAAGCATTCGACACAGTCAAGAGATCAAAACTCTTAAATATATTGGAAGACAGAAATATACCAAATTTACTTCGGCAGAACATACAAAATATTTACAAAGACAACACCATAAAGATTAAATTAAATAACAGATTTTCTGAAGAAGGAATTATAAATCGTGGTGTGAGACAAGGCTGCCCCCTATCCCCAACACTCTTTGCCAATTTATATCAATGAAGTAATATGTTGCTGGAACAAAACATATAAATTTGGAATAAGAATATCAGAAAATAGAAAATTAAACACCCTATTGTTTGCAGATGAACCAAATAATAATAGCAAATTCCGAAGATAATCTACAGAAAGGTCTGTATGAACTTAACAAAATTACAGAAGAATATGGATTAAAGATATCTACAGAAAAAACAAAAATTATGGCATTTCAAGGTAGTAGATCCTGTCAGAAGTAAAATTGTACTGGACAATAAAATTTTGGAGCAGGTGAATAATTTTACATATCTAGGATGCAATATCTATATGAAGAAGAAAAGGATGTAAATGCAAAAATATCTAAATTTTTAAGAATTTTAGGGTTAATAAATTCTATCTTCAAGCCACAGTTAGTCCAAAAGCATTCAAGACTGAAAGTGTATAAAACACTGGCTCTTCCAACTCTTTTGTATGGTAGCGAAGTATGGACGTTGAAACAGAAGGATATACAGAGACTTAGATCTGCTGAAATGAGATATCTTCGGAGGACTGCAGGATACACACTACTAGATCACAAAAAAAATGAAGACATCTTAGAAGAATTACACATGGAATCTTTAGAAAAACAAATTTCTGATTATAAGTCAAGATGGATACAACATGTTCATCGAATGGAAGATCACAGAATACCCAAACTAATGTTAAGATATCAACCTGCAGGAAGAAGAAGACCAGGACGTCCACTCAAAAGACTTCTGGATGGTGTTTCTCTTGAGGCCGAAACAGGTCAACAAATGGCCTAAATTCGTGAATGTACTATGATGATGATGATGATAGATTGAAGTTTCTCAGGTAGCTCAGTGGTAGAGCATTAGCCTAAAAAGCCAAAGGTCCTGGGTTCAAACCCTAGTCTGAGCGTGTCATTTTTATCTTGAAATATAATTTATTCTTCAGTGAGAAGTGTTAAATTAATAATAAAAACATCAAAAGAAGCCGTACTGGCTTTATAAAGTACTGTTTAAATTCCCAATAAATGTCTTCTTAAACAAGAAGCCGCCATTTGTGTGATCGAACAAATACTCTTAGCATTCGGCAATTGGGAATTAAACAGTGTATAAGAGAAAAATTTGCTTATTTAACTTCTACAGTTTTCTTCCGATCGACATACACATCAGTCGCCAGGATAGTACTGAAGATGAGACCGTTATGGTCTCAAAATTGTGATCTACTTAGAAGATGTATATGAGGAGGTAGGAAACATTTGATTTTACCACAAAAATTTGCGTTTTAGATTGGAGTTTCACAGGTAGCTCAGTGGTACAGCATTGGCCTAGAAATGCCAAAGGTCCTGGATTCAAACCCCAATTTGAGTGTATAATTTTTCTCTTCAACACAATTTAGTTATGTTTATTTCTCTACAGATGTCAGTATCATGTGATCAGCACATCACCACGAGACATCTTGCATGCAACTAAGTATTACAGAGTACTTGGATGGGGAAGATCGATTAAATTTTACTCTGATACATTAGTTTACAATCCCGAAAATCTTCAGACTCGGAACCCACGGCTTGAAGTCCCTCCTGGAAGACTTGTCCCTTGCATTTACTCATCCTAAAAATGCATCGACCCTTGGAACTAGAGGCAAGGAACATAACCACTAAATCACTGCAGCTGACCCAGTAACTAATTAATTTAAATATTTTACATTTGCTTTTGTAGAAAAGACCAGCCTTCCTGCTAAATTTGGAGTGCAAGAGAGTGAATGATTTAATTGTCAAAATGCTCAACATTAGATACCAACAAACCATATTTTAAGTACATTTATAGGAAAACGTTCAGTCCACTCTTTTCATCAAATTGCAATAAACAACAACATAGAATATATTTGAAGAGAAAAATTTTCGCCTAGACCGGGACTCGAACCCGGGACCCTTGGCTTTCCGGGCCAAGTGCTCTAAACCAACTGAGCTAACCGAGGCGAGTTACGATCTAGACGCAAATTTTTCTCTTATGTACGTAATTGTAATTCCCTCGCGCCAAATGCTTGAAACCATAGCTTCTATCTTGGCAAATGGCGGCTTCTTAGTTAAGAAGACATTTATTGGGAATTTAACACTACTTTATAGCCAGTAGTGGGCTTCTATTGACGATTTTATTATTAATTTAACACTTCTCATAGAAGGATAAATTATATTTGAAGAGAAAAATTTGCGCCTAGACCGGGACTCGAACCCGGGACCCTTGGCTTTCCGGGCCAAGTGCTCTAACAACTGAGCTAACCGAGGCGAGTTACGATCTAGACGCAAATTTTTCTCTTATGTACGTAATTGTAATTCCCTCGCGCCAAATGCTTGAAACCATAGCTTCTATCTTTGCAAATGGCGGCTTCCTAGTTAAGAAGACATTTATATGGGAATTTAACACTACTTATAGCCAGTAGGGCTTCTATTGACGATTTTATTATTAATTTAACACTTCTCATAGAAGGATAAATTATATTTGAAGAGAAAAATTTCGCCTAGACCGGGACTCGAACCCGGGACCCTTGGCTTTCCGGGCCAAGTGCTCTACCAACTGAGCTAACCGAGGCGAGTTACGATCTAGACGCAAATTTTTCTCTTATGTACGTAATTGTAATTCCCTCGCGCCAAATGCTTGAAACCATAGCTTCTATCTTTGCAAATGGCGGCTTCTTAGTTAAGAAGACATTTATTGGGAATTTAACACTACTTTATAGCCAGTAGGGCTTCTATTGACGATTTTTCTCTTCAAATATAATTTATCCTTCTATGAGAAGTGTTAAATTAATAATAAAATCGTCAATAGAAGCCCTACTGGCTATAAAGTAGTGTGTAAATTCCCAATAACTGTCTTCTTAACTAAGAAGAAGCCGCCATTTGCAAAGATAGAAGCTATGGTTTCAAGCATTTGGGCGCGAGGGAATTACAATTACGTACATAAGAGAAAAATTTGCGTTCTAGATCGTAACTCGCCTCGGTAGCTCAGTTGGTAGAGCACTTGGCCCGGAAAGCCAAGGGTCCCGGGTTCGAGTCCCGGTCTAGGCGAAAATTTTTCTCTTCAAATATAATTTATCCTTCTATGAGAAGTGTTAAATTAATAATAAAATCGTCAACAACATAGAAATCTCAAAAGAAAAATCTAAAGTCATGGCTTTCCTAGAAAAGACTCAGTTTGCAGTAAAATTATTATTAATAATAAGATAGTAGAACAAAACTTACACATTTAATTACCTTGGATACCAAGTTACATATGAAGAGGAAAAAGATTTAGTCAAAAAAATTATAAAATTTAACAAAGTAACAGAAATTATAAATAATATTTCAAGCCAAACACAGTACAGAACACACACGAACTAGAATTTATAAAACACTGGCCAGACCCATATTACGTATTATGTTAAGGCTGTGAGGCCTGGACAATTTTCAGTGTAGATGAACAAAGACTAAGGGCCACATGCAAATACATTAGTCTCTGGTGAGCTGAGTTTTCTGTGAGCACGTGCAAAGTTCGAATTAGCAAGTCGCTGACTGGTCATGAATGAAAGTAATGTTTTTCATAATATTGGCAAGAAATTACCCAGAATTCTCAGTGATAAAACCACTTCAGTTATTTTGTCTGCTAGAGGAACACATTTACTCTTATATCCTGCAAATAAAACCGTATACAACGTCTGCATCACGTGATATGCCGATTCTCCTGTTCTTCCAGTTGAATTCTTTGGTAGACTCTTATCAAATTCCTCTTCTCCGCGTATACCGAAAACATGATCGAAGTCTTCAAGGTCCGACATCTTGGATAAAGCAGCAACGTAGGCAGCAAGGTTTCAAAGTACATCAGTTCCCATCGGGTTGCTCACAATTCGTTCTCTGCAAAGTCGCCTTGCCAAGTAGCTTAGGAATTTCAACAACTATTATCGCATGAACAGATATTTGAGTATGCAAAAACGTCTTTGGCTGCAACTTCTCAGCAGAGTACAAGCTGAGAACGACTTTTACGGTCTAATGCATTCATAGATATGACCCTAAAACTCCGGCAAAAATAAAATTTATGAGATATATTGCAGGTTACTCAAGTACAGACCATAAAAGGAATTCTGAGATTCTCAAAGAATTACAAACAGAATCAATCATGGAATATGTACAAAAATATATTAACAACTGGAAATCTCATGTAAGAAGAATCAGCCGAACAAGAATACATCAAATCTTAAATTACCAGCCACCAGGCAAGAGATCCTTGGGCAGACCCTTCAAATGTTGGATTAAGACCATAACAGACCCCTAGGTCTATCACATGAAAGGAAGAAGAAAAAGATTTAGAGGAAAATAGAATTTATAAATACAATGCAAATTTAAATGCATTTTATTAAAGAAATTATTATATTTCCCTACCTTTCTAAATCTCTTAACCACACTTATTTATACTTATTAAATTAATGTACAATTGTTTTTTACAAATTATCAAGTTAGAGTCATTGGGAAAGTATAAAGGTACAAATTAAAATGGTAATGAGTAAGTCTTTATAATTTAATGACAATGGTAATATATTCCAACTGTTAATGAATAGCATCTGAATCTCACTCCACATTAAAATATAAAACACTTTCAACAAAATTACTCTCTGCTAGACGTCAAGTGATGTTTCATACCACACTCCAACAACATCTATCATAATCACACTACCAACTCGTCTATCATGATTGCCATATGCATATATATTAATTAAATTTAAAGAATAAATGCCAGAAGATCAATACCTTATTTCAGCCAATCTAAATCCTGCTAATATTAACTGGAAGGATTTTTTCTTTCTTCATTTCTTATACATTGAATTTTAAATTAAAATGTATTTACAAATTATATTAAAAATTATTATATCCGCTGCCATAATAGATTACATTTTAAAATTTAAAATAAATTCTTTGTCACCTCACCTCATGTCTCGTCTTCTAATTAGATTGGTTTCGAAACCTTAATTAGTTTCATTTTCAGTAATTCCAAGACTGCTGTTCTGTCATCTTGAGGCATTGCTTCTTACGCCATCTGCTGGTGGACCGATCGATCTTCAAATCAAATCCACTTCCCCAGGAATTTCAAAATTCATTAATTTTTCTTTCTTGTTTTTCGATTCGATTGAGGGTCTTTCCACTTTTCAGCGGTTGCCCTTTTACCAGCCGGCTGCTGCCCTTCACATCCACATGTGTCAATCACAGAGGTAGATGATCAACAGCCAGTGTAGGGGTGACATGTGGTTAGCATGTCGAGTCCCCCAGCCATTATAGCTGATTCCTCAACCTGGAGCCGCTACTTATTGTAGCTACCCAATTGCCTCACGATGCTGGCTGGGCACCGGTCCTATACTGGCCGAAATACCATGAGAAAGTTTCTTCCCCCAGGAGACTCGAACCAGTGCAAGTCCCGTAGCTCTGCGCCAAGGCTTCCTACCTTAACCGCTCGGCTACGGCGCGGGACTCTTGTTTTTTCAAATATGGATTTTTCCAAAACTGTAAGCTCTTTAGGTTTTATAATTGTTTTATTAATTAAGCCTTTTTTTTCCCATTTGCATGCTTTTCTGACCAAGCATGAGCAGCTAATGCAGACTTTCCATTTCCCCATTGTTGACATTCCTATGAAGCACCTTAATTTTGGTTTTCAAATTTCTTTCAGTTTTCCCTATGTAAATTTTATTACAATCTCTGTATTTAATCTGATAAATTCCAGATTTATTTTCTTCTTCCATTTTATGATTTCTGTTGATGTTAATTATTTTATTGAGGCTATATTAATTTCTCAGTGCCAATCTTATGTTGATTTTTTTTTTTTAATTTTTGAAGCTAATGGTGCTTTAATGGATGATAAGTGAATTTCTTGAATTTTGTTTTATTTTTTTCTTTTAAAAGTTAGTTTTCATATTAAGTAATTTTTTATCTTTTGAATTTATTTTCTTGTGTACCATGCTTTCTTCAAACTAATATATGCAACTGCTACATTAATTTCGTGTTCTTTTTCACAATGTTCTCTGTTCATGGATATATTTACTAATTTACATGTATTGAAAGAATGGTTACATTAATTTAAAAAATTAGAAAATCCTAAAGAGCTTACAGTTTGGGAAAAATCCACATAAAAAACCACAAGAAATAAAAATGAATGAATGAATTTGAAATTCCTGGGAAGTTGATTTGATTTTGAGGTTCATCGGTTCCACCAACAGATGGAGTAAGAAACAGTGATTCAAAATGACAACAGCAGTCATGGAATTATTGTGGATGAAACTGAGAGAAAAGTTTCGAAACTGGTCTAATTAGAAGACAGGATATGAGGTGAGGTGTATAAAGAATTTATTTTAAATTTTAAAATATACCTCATAGTGATATTTCCTATATAGTTCAAGATTATGTATTGTTTGAGTTACAAGAAACAATTATTGGACTTATATAGGAATAAATTACTATGAGGTTTAATTTAAGATGGATTCGAGTGTTTCATACCTCTCCTCATAATTAATCTTCTAAGTAGATCATGATGAACCAGGAATCACGATCTACTTAGAAGATTAATTATGAGGAGAGATATGAAACATTTGAATTTATCTTACAAGAAACAATATGCTAATATCTGATTTTTTGTCAATAGAAATCAAATAATAAAGGAATAAAAACTAACAAAAAGAAAAATATAAAAGTGAAAGAAATTAAATAGATTTGAATGTAAGTATTGTAATCAATTGGTAAAGAGAAAAATTTATGCCTGAAATTAAAATTTATGCCAGAAATTAAAAACCTCACTATCGCTCGGTTTTTAATAATTTCCTCACTTCTGTAAAAACCACTTCCTACCTCGCATTGTAATATACTAATTCTCCCAGTTTTATTACATGAATGCGAAACATGGACTCTTACTTTATGGGAGGAGAAAAGATTACGAGTACTTTGGGAATAAAGTTCTTAGGAAAATGTTTGGACCGAGGAGAGATGAAGAATGGAGAAGATTACATAATAGTGAGCTACATGATCTTTATGGAAACCAGATGCAATAAGAACATTCAAATCTCTTAGATTGCAATGGGCAAGACAGATGGCATGAATGTGGAATAAAAGAGGAGCATGGAAACCCCTTATAGGAAATCAGAGGGAAAGTGCTCAGTAGGTAGGCCAATAATGAGGTGGGAGAATAACTTTAACTATCATTTGAGGGAGGTAAATTATACAGGGGATGATTGGAATGTGTTAGCTCAAGATAGGGATGTACAGAGAGCTTATGTCCACATGACCATGAACCTATGGATTTGATAGTGCTACTTAGTTAGTATAATATATATATAGTGATGAGAGAAAAGTACAAAAATAAGTAAAAAATTATTATAATTTGACATAAAAAATTGTGAAATAAACAATATGGATCCTGCAAAATTAGATATGAATCATGGGGAAAACAGAATTGCCAATGTACTAGAATATCTGTGTACAGATTGGTCACATTGCCTTAATCAATATGTCTCTAAATCCATGAGTATAGAGCATTCCAATGTTTTGCTGCATCCGAAAACTTGAGATAAATTTGTAACAAACTAAATACAGCTAATAATTAGTTATTAATTGAAAACCTCAATTTTTTCCCATAATTAATTCATGAAATAAGTACTGACTGCTAAATTACCCAAATCCTAATTTAATCTGTTCAAATGTATTGAAATATAGGAAATACAATTTATCATAACATAAGATATTTACTTCTACATACTTCTCGAAGAGAAGACAATCTAATCAGCAATGATGTTGTTTAGTACTCCGTTTTCACCCAGATACCTACACTCCTGTTTTGCAGCATTTAAACAATCTAGTAGTGATATCTACTTGTCATAACATTAAAAAAAAAACACCATTAACTCCATTATTAAAAAAATCAATGATGAAGACATAGTAACAAAAGATGTTAGATGTCACAATACTAGAAAAATATTTATTTAATATATGTAGGAAATAACACTATGAGGTTTTCATTTAATTATATTTGAGTTATAAATTTTGACTCACCTCATATTTTTATATTTTTATGCAGATCTAGGTTTTGTCGCTTCTGTACGACATTGTCGATGCATCCAACTGTCGTTTTGCAACTGTCCATCCTGTAAGTTGATTTCTGCTCCCTCTGCTGGCTGACCAAATTGAAATTAAGGCCAAATTACTAAAACAGGTAGAAAAATCTATGAAACTCACAATTTGGGAAAAAAAATTACATCTGCAAGAATAAAAAGAAAACCATGAATTTTGAAATTCCCAGAGAAAAAGAAAAACATTTTATTTGGAAGTTGATCAGTCAGCTGGCAGAGGGAGCAGAAATCAACTTACAGGATAGACAGCCACAAAACGATAGTTGAAGGCATTGACAATGTCGCACAGAAGCAATGAAAGCTAAGTCTGCATAAAAATTAAGAAATATTAGGCGAGTCAAAATTTCAAACTCAAATATAATTACAAGAAAAACATCGATGTTCTTATTATTAATTTCATACATCTCAATGATGGATAAATCATATTTGAAGAGAAAAATTATATGCTCAGACCGGGACTTGAACCCGTGACCCTTGGTTTTCTAGTCCAAGTGCTCTACCATTTGAGCTCATCGAAAAAAGCCATACTGGCATTTATAATGTAATGTATAATTCCCAAATATGTCTTCTTAATATAGGAGCCGCCATTTGCAAAGATAGAAGCAAAGGCTTCAAAGCATTTGTTGGGCGGGAATTACAACGTATATAGAGAAAAATTTGCGTTTAGATCGGTACTTGCTCAGGTAGCTCAAATGGTAGAGCACTTGGACTAGAAAACCAAGGGTCCCGGGTTCAAGTCCCGGTCTGAGCGTATAATTTTTCTCTTCAAATATGACAAGAAAAACATGTTTGTATCATGACCATAATCAGTAATGTAATCAATACCATTCATAAAACCTGTGGCTGTATTGTTCATAACCTGTGGTCTGCATATCATTTCCCTAACAATAGCTCAAAATTTTAAATAAACCAAATACATAATGAAACAAATGTTATGGAAGGAAAGGAGAATGAAATCTGAATGAAAACAAACATAATATTTAATTGCCAAAACATTAACTTCCATAAAAAAAATATGGATGCATTCACTCAACATAAGTAGAAAAGTCTATTAAAATTTTAATTAACATTCAAAAGCACTGAGCTGTAACAATTTTTATAGATCTTACACCTGACAGGATTTTGATATGAGCTTGAGAATTATAAATTTAAAAACCAACCAAAGTTTTAAATCACTAACTTATCCCTAAGTTATAGTTTAAATATTTATTCAAAAAAAAGATTTAAATTGCATACAAGCAAGACACAACAGATTCAAGTTAGCAATGTAATTAATTTTGGAAAGTCAAATATACTGCTCTACAAGAGCAACAAATTGTTTCAGGGTGGGAAGATCATGGAAACAACACACCAAATAATGTTTCAAAGATAATACAAAATGGGGGAAAAAATGCTGTGTCATACATCCTTCACAGCCACTCTCTAAACGCAGCAATTATTGATGACTTTTCACAGCACCCAGAAGTAAAGGAATATCACTAAAACTGCAATACATCCAACTGCTGCTTTCATATACATTGACTTCATGTTAAGGAATGTTGCATCTTTCTTATATTTCTGTGATATCATAGACAAATTCTGTGCTTTTGTATCAAGTTCTGCAATAGAAAACAATAAATTACACATCAGTTGAGTCATGCGAGTCAAAGAGAATAGGGTGTGTGTGTGTGTGTTCTAATGCCATCCACTGCACTTTACATGCTTTGGGCTCTGCACTGGGCAGATAGATGGCATTGATGTAGTTTATTTTGAATTTACTCACCACTTCGGCAGACCACTTTATGTAGTTGATGTATCCTTATATTGTGTGCAGAGTAGAGTAATTGGACGAATGTTTTTTTTTTTGTTTGTGTAGTGTAAAGTGTATTGTATGAGGCATGATGATGAAGACAAGGGAAATTGAACCCCAGTGCTGGCCTATTCCCATTGAAAAAGCACTAAGGGAGCCACCAGGCTTAACGTCCCCATCGATATATAAACAAAATATATAAACAAAAATCACTATCACATTGCCTTCTCAACATATGTATTGCGGAGAGGTTTGCAATTTAGTGCCTAGGAATCTGGTGGCACAATCTAGTGATTAAAAAAATTGTACATCACCACCTCCCCTGGCCTCCGAATGACTTGAAAAAATTTATGCAGTCATTTGAAATAATTAAAATTTTAAACCCTGTTCAGGTATCGAACCAGGCCCACTAGTAAAAAAGCCAGGAATGATACTATTCTGAGACAGTAGATCAGACAAGAGAATAAAGTATATTTCTTCTTCTTCTTCTTCCTTCCAAGTATTAGGCCAAGCCTGTTACGATCCTATAAAAAATTTTCCCTTATGGAAATTCTCGTATAAGACTTGAAAGCATAATATAGTCTCCCTTCGATTGGTTGCTGGCCAAAGGAAGGCAAGACCAGTGATGGGCTGCCATCTTATAGCCTCTGGTCAGGCTTTTCTGGAGAAGAAAAGAAAATAAAGGAAAGAAGAAATGGAAGAAAGGAAAAACTTCCCTAGCCCTCGGATGCCCTAATAAGCATCGGAGTCGAAAAAAACAAGAGTAACACAGAGAGGTTAGATAGTAAAGTTAAAAGAGTGCAAAACACAAGTAAGTGGAAGAAATGTTTGCTCAGCTTGGGCACCTTGTGGTCGCCATCCACATATCCCCTAGATGAGGACCCCTGAGGGATAAAGTATATTTAACATTATATTATTTTTGGTCTGGACATCTTACCTCAATATTAATGTTGATTTGTTTCTTGGACATGTTTCAAAAACAATTCTGTTTTATCGTCAGCTTTCCCAGACTGGTTTTACTTATGTTGCAACCACCTGGATGTCGATGTCAGCTCCATCCTGTGGTTGGCCAAAGAACCTCCCAAACAAGGTCACCCTCCATCGGAATATCAAAATTCATAACTCTGTTTCTGTTCTTCTGAATATAATTTTTTTCCCAAATAGTCAGCTCTTTTGTATTTCTAACTGTTTTAATAATTTAGTGTCTGAATTTATATTATGTTTTCAGACCAAACATGAGCAACAACTGCAGATTTTTCAATTTCTCCATTTTTAATATTTCCTTATGTGTTCTTTGGTTCTAATTTTTAGGTTTCTTTTTGTTTTCCCTATATATATATCTTTTCACAACCCATGCAATCAATTTGATATATTCCTGACTTTTTATTTTTATCAGTTTTTCATTTTTGTTGGTTTTTATTAGTTTATTTAAATGACTGTATTATTTTTGGTGCTAATTTATATTAAACTTCTCAAATATATTTTGAAATTTATTTATGTACCCAGGGGGTAATATGTGAATTTCCTATATTTTTTCATAGGTGGTTCTTTCTTTTTCACAAGATACTTCTGTTATCATTTTTTGTTTTTTATACTTTTCTATCCTTTTATGTACCCATTTTTTCATTCAAAACCATTTCTCTTGCTACTTGATTATGTGTGTTTTTCTCATGTTTGGAAATCTTCTTCGTTTAAGGGTAAGTTTACCAACTATGAGTTAAACTATTAAATGCTGCTAATTTATGTCCAATTGGATTGAACCATGTTGATTTTATAAAATTTATTTAACATTACTTATTTTAGGAATTCACACTATGAGGTATATTCATTTAGGTAAAATTTTTTATCATTAACCTCATATGTTCTTCTTTTTGACTATAAACTAGTTTTTGGAACATAGTTTCTGTTCCATCCTCAATATCGTCACACTGGCTCTTCAAGACGACAGAACAACGGTCATGATGATACTAAGGATGGAACAAAACTAAACGGTCATGATGATACTAAGGATGGAACTATGTTCCAAAACTAGTTTATAGTCAAAAAGAAGAACAATATGAGGTGAGTGATAAAAAATCCTACCTAAAAAAATTTATTAACAATCTTTTTATTTCAAACTATGTCAAAATTGATATGTTTAAGTTAATAAAGTAAGTGTGGAAAACAAATTGTTACAGTTTCTCAAACTCATGTTGATGTAATCAACATAAAAATAATCTGTGTGTGTATATATATATATATATATATATATATATAACAATCATGAAGCAGTAATTCACCTTTAAATAGACATTGCTTACCTTTAAACACTTTACTGACAACATTACTGTAAATACACACCTTTCAATGTATAAGAAAATAGCTATATATTCCTCATGTTGGCAACATTATTCCCTGAAGAAGAAAACTGATGTTGTGCACGGCCAATAAATAACTTGACATCACGAGAAATGTTGAATTGATTTTAGCTTAATTTAATAAGATTTGCTCAATATAATATTTCAGTTTAAAATATTAATCTATCTTTTTCAGACATCAATTCAACGAATGATTGTAGCAAATTACCCACATACATCACTGCAATATAGAGCCTATATTAGATTTCAAAACTGTATCCATCATATATGCTAATATAACATCTTTTTTTCACTAAATTTACAATGTTAATTACTTATTTTAATCAAAATTCATCATACTCCTTCTTGTATCTAATTTCAGATCTACTTGGGATCAGTTTTCCAACTGCTTCTTTCGATCTTATTTAGAAGAATTTATGGAATTTTGCAATCATCATTCAAAGCTCCCTCCATATTTAATATGACATTATAAATGGCTGCCCTGAAGTGATCATCATAATAATATAACACCTGATGTCTTATGTACACAATGCTATTAATATAATTAAAGACAAATTCAACATAGTATGAAATAAAATACTGACATGATTGAAAGATGGAAGATTTAAACATATTTGTTTGAAAAAATTATGCCCTTGTCTATCGAGACAAGCTGATGATGCCAGGCATACTGAAAAATTAATAGTGAGTGGAGAACATATTTTAATCGACTCACCTCATACATCTTCAAACTTCTTTGATACCGACGGTTTCAGACAATATCATGTCCTTCATCAGTCATGGCGTCCACTGATGAAATTCCGTGATTGTTGAGTTTCTTTAGTGACATCACCTCTTGTGCTGGCCATCTTTCGTTGGGATTATAAACTTTGTAATTAAATTTTTATCCACCGGAATATCCGAAATTCATAGATCGATATTTTATTCTATGAATTTCGATATTCCGGTGGATAAAAATTTAATTACAAAGTTTATAATCCCAACGAAAGATGGCAGCACAAGAGGTGATGTCACTAAAGAAATCAACAATCACGGGATTTCATCAATGGACGCCATGACTGATGAAGGACATGATATTGTCTG
This sequence comes from Diploptera punctata, assembly GCA_030220185.1. NCBI lineage: Eukaryota > Metazoa > Arthropoda > Insecta > Blattodea > Blaberidae > Diploptera > Diploptera punctata. The sequence continues at coordinate 12,868 of JASPKZ010001440.1, read as the reverse complement.
AAACCGTCGGTATCAAAGAAGTTTGAAAATGTATGAGGTGAGTCGATTAAAATATGTTCTCCACTCACTATTAATGATATAACCTCATAATGTTTACTTCCCGATATTAATTTAAATATACTGAAACATGTCCAAAAAAAACTTTTTTATGAGATCTAAGTGATACAGGCTCACCTTATTTATTAAGAACCTCATAATGTTACTTCTTATTGTAATTTATTAATAATTCAACTATTTCAAAATGTACTTCGAGGTTAGTAAACATCCAATGCCATCCTCTATGTGCAAATAAAGAAATTAACATTTTTACCTGATAGCACAATCCTCTCTGTAACACGTCATCAATATTCTGTACCATTATCCTCTGCACATCCTGTAGTTCTGTGTTTAATGCTGACAAGTTACGCCGAGTTCTTGAATCTCGTGAACACTTTCTTTGCCTTTTGAATGTATGTATCTGTGAAAAGTTCATTCAATACAATTATTTACTTCCTCATAATACATTTTCCCACCAATATATTTGACAGAAAACAAACATGAAGACTCAAGAATAGCTAATGAAGGAGGACAAAGAGAATATATGGGTTGAACATGAATAAAAATAGCTTAGAATTATATATTCAATGGATAGATTTATGCTCCTACTACACAAAAAACTCCATTGCACAAACAGGCATAGAAGGCCCTTTGCCAGCTGCTGGTCTCCACTTCCAAATGTGTTAATGACAGAGGTAAAAGATCATTCAGCTAGTGTAGGGGTGACATATGTGCTCAGCATATTGGATCCCCAAACATTATAACTAGTTTTCTCAACAGGGAACCACTACTCATTGTAGCTGGCCCCCAAATTCCTCATGATGCTGGGTGGACACTGGCCCATACTGGCTGAAATCCCGTTAGAGAAAATTTCTTACCCCATGGAGACAGAATTAGTGCAAGTCCCTTAGCTCTGTAACAAGGCATCTTGCCTTAACCATTCGGCTATGGCACAGGACACTCCCTACTACAGAGCCATTAAAATATATGGTCAGAAAATCATGTGACTTAACGATTGTAAAATACAGTAATCTCAACAGTTGTCGCAATAGAAGAATTAAAACAGTTTATAATTGTGACCGGTTTGGAATGTGGCAATATCAAGACATTTGCACTATAATACCCAATTTTTATTTATAAAAAATAATAAAAATGTTCTGCTTGTACTTTTGAAGAGGATTTATTCAAAATTATTACAACACAGTGCCTCCTATGAGAGATGATATACAGTGATTAGTGAATCAATTTTAAACCAAGGGTACAATTTTGAATAAAAACATATTCCCAAACACAACAGTTTTCAAAAGAAATAAAATTGAAGCCAATCAGGAGTGTTTGCCACAAAAATCATTAGGTAAGATCAATTTCAAAACATTTTTAAAAATTTCAACATAAGACTGACACTGAAAAATGACTATAGCATAATTAGATCTAACATCATCATCATCCTCTTATCATGTCCTCCTTTCGGAAGGTCGATTCTAGATCTAACACAAATGAGAAAATAGAAGAAAAAAACAAATCAGGGATTTATCAGATCAAATGCAGAGAATGTGAGAAAGTCTACATAGGAAAAACTAAGAGAAATTTGAAAACCAGAGTGAAAGATCATCTCATGAATGTTAAGAAAGGGGAGAAAAAATCTGCAGTAGTTGCCCAAGCATGGTTAGAAAAACATTGTATCAAAAGGAAGGCTAAATTATTAAAACAAATAGAAAAACTCAAAGAACTTGCTGTTTGGGAAAAATCAACATTCAAAAAAATGAAAAGGAGAAATTAATGAACTTTGAAATTCCCAAAGAAAATGACAAAGTTTTTCAGTCTACCAACAGAGGGAGCGAGAGGCAGTTATTCAAGATGACAGAACAACGGTCACAAAATTACTGAAAATGGAAACTAAGTGTAAAGTTCCGAAACTAGTATAAAGAAAGAAGAAGAATATGAAGTGAGTGATAAAAGTTTGTCTAGATAAATCAATTTGTGTTCGCACACAATGAAACAGCTGATACTCAACCAAGAATCACATCAACTACATATATTAATGATCCTGCAAAAAGTGCCAAGAATCCACCCATGAATGTTTCAACTCAGAACAAATGACTGCTATCAGATTACAACTACTACAATGGCATAGTCCAATGTTGAGCCTTAGCCTTTCCTTTGTTAGGAGTTACGAGACCAAGTTAATTTAGTTGCACTTTTATTTTAGAAAGAAAAATTAATGCTAATTAACTAATTAATTAGTTACTCTTATTTGCCCATAGATGTCATGAATGGTATTCAGTCAACATAGCAACCCTATACGACATCTAGCAGGCAACTAAGTATTACTAAGATGATGTCAGTAAATTTTGCTTGGAAGTCTTTTTTATTCAAGCTTAAGGACCTTTTACGAGTCTGAAAATCTTTAGACTCGGAACCATGGGTTAAAGTCCCTCCTGGAGGACTTGCTCCTTTGATTTTTCCATCCTAAAAAAATGCAGTTTATTATATACTTATTCACTCACTACTAGGGCTCGGAAGTTGAGGACCTATAAAATTACTTTGTTTGGAGGTTCTTTGGCCAACTACAGGATGGAGCTGACATCGACATCCAGGTTGTGCAACATAATGCAACATAAATAAAACCAGTCTGCAAAAGCTGACGATAAAACAAGTTCATTTTATAGGTCCTCAACTTTTTTTGCATGGCTACTACTTTCATCCCCCACTCAGGAATTCCCCCCCCCCTACCTCGCACCTTTGGTTTCATAAGGTGATTACAGTTACCAGAAAACTGGACTGTAGGTGGACTTCTGATATAGAATTCCCGAATATATTACTGATACTTAACCCTTAAATTGGTAATGTACCCTATAGGATACAACAATTGGTTTAACTTAATTTTTAATAGAACAAAAGAAAACGCACAAATATAAATTACTTATATTTGTGTTAAATTACACATTATATTTAATAATAACAATTATACATGATTTCGTTTTCACTATGGTCCATCACAATTAAATAACTGACACAAGAAGTTAGTGTCTTGCCAACTTAAGGGTTAAATAACTGTAAATGATTAATGTTTAAATAATATAGCTACAGCACTTAAAACCTTTATTACTGCCCAAATCTAAATTTAAAAATGCACTTACCAAACTCAATGAATGTATATGGCCTTGTAACTGTGTTTACTCTTTTACCATACTGAGAATGAAATTCTTGAGCTAGATCTTCAAGATATGAAAATGCAAGTCTTTTTGAATAGTTCTTCTCTGCTAAGACCAAGTAACAAACCTCATTTTCTATAAGATAACTGTAACAAATAAAACAAAAAGTGTGTTTTCCATATAATTTTAAAAATTATTACATTCATTAAACATTCCAGAACGGCTCAACAGTACATTACCTTTCCCTTCATTTTCCAGTGTATTCTTATAATTAGAGACTGGGTGTTAGGAAAAATGCCTATAGTTATTTATTATAGATATTGTAAAAGTGACTTATATAAGTTCATACCAACGACCCTAGAGTTGTTTTTCATGAAGTTAATTTTGCCTATAATTGCCTATTTCAGCTTATAATGCCTATAAATGCCTATTTGCAATTTTTTCTAAAAATTAACTCAGTATTTCAATGAAATCAATTAAAATGGACAACCTTCATGTCACAAATCATTTCACAGAAGTTTTCAAGTGTTCTTTTTTATAAATTCCCTTAGAATATTTTAGGATAAGGGTGGCAATAACCCAATAACCTAGCAGACAGATGGTTTCCCCCTCAATGCACTCCCATTAGGTAAATATTGTATTTTTCCACCTCAAACATTCCCGTTAAGCAAAATAGCTCTATGCTATGTCCCATTGTATTATGCTCTGGCTCTAAGGCTTGGATATAAGTTTTTTGCTTCTTTTCAATACAAACATTGCTGAGTGACGAAGAGGGTAGATGGCTCAAGTTTTATTTCTCTTTTCTCTGTCTGACAACTGGTGCTGAAACCTTTAGGTGACTGGCAATATTATTTTTTTATCTTGGTAATACTGAATTCAGTCTGCAGTCCTAATTCACAAAAAGGTGCTTCAAAGATGCAGTGGTGCGACAAGCGAATGTGGCTTTTTTTTTAACCTTTAGAACAGTTTTTTTAAGATACCCAAAGAGCAGACAACAGTAAAAGATAAACTGACCAATTTCATGAAAGAATTTGGTGCGGAAATATTCTCAAGTGACGGTTCTGCTCTTTGTAAAAAGGCAAAACAAATCCAAAAGCATCTATGATATCTTTACATGCTATTGATAGCATATGTTTATATTCTTAACGTCTTCTTCTTCCTTTCATGTGATAGACCTAGTGGTCTGTTACGGTCTCAATCCAACGTTTGAAGGGTCTGCCCAAAGATCTCTTGCCTGGTGGCTGGTAATTTAAGATGACGTATTCTTGTTCTGCTCATTCTTCTTACGTGAGATTTCCAGTTGTTTCTGTATTTTTGTACATATTCCATGACTATTTTCTGTTTGTAATTCTTTGAGAATCTCAGAATTCCTTTTATGGTCTGTTCTTGAGTAACCTGCAGTACGTCTCATAAATTTCATTTCTGCCGCAGTTAGTCTTTGTTCATCTATACTGCAAATTGTCCAGGCCTCACTGCCATAACATAATATGGGTCTGACCAGTGTTTTATAAATTCTAGTTCGTGTGTGTTGCAGTACTGTGTTTGGCTTGAAAATATTATTTATAATTCCTGTTACTCTATTAAATTTTATAATTTTTTTACTATAACCTTTCTCCTCTTCGTATGTAACTTGGTATCCAAGATAGTTAAATGTGTTAGTTTGTTCTAATATTTTATTATTAGTAACAATTTTACTGTGAACTGGGTCTTTTCCTAGGAAAGCCATGACTTTAGATTTTTCTGTTGAGATTTCCATATTGTAGTTTATTGCAATTTGGTGAAAAGAGTGGACTGAACGTTGTAGGTCATCTTCTGAATTTGCTATAAACACAATGTCATCTGCAAATAATAGGGTGTCTAAATTATATAATCTATTAAGTGGTATACTGCCATGTGGTTGCAGTCTCCATTCTTTAATCATTGAATTTATGTATATTATGAAGAGCATTGGTGAAAGACCACATCCTTGTCTAACTCCTTGATTAATTGGTCTGCATTCAGAGGTTTTATTTTCAATCTTAACTTGGATGTAATTATCCTTATAAATAACATTAATAGCTTTTATCAGTTGGTCTGGGATTCCATCATATTTGAGGATTTCTAATAGTTTGTTTCTATTTACTTTGTCAAATGCCTTCTTCCAGTCAATAAATGCCATGTGTGTTTCAATATTAAACTCTGTGTTTTTCTATTAGAATTTTGATACTGAAGTATCCATCTGTACAGGATCTTCCTTTTCAGAATCCATTTTGCGCTTCATCTAATAAATTGTCATAATAATTAGCTAATTTTGATTTGAGTAACTTGGTGTATATTTTGTAGCTTGAGTTCAAAAGGCTTATTTCTCTGAAGTTATCACAGTTATTCTTAATGTAAGACTGTAAAATGTTATGTTGTTGTCCATTTTTTGTAAGAGCCTATTTTGAATATTTTATTGTATATATTAATGATTTTTAGTGCCTTTTTGCCTACCTATTTTGAATTTTTAAGTACCTAACATCCGGACTCTACTTATAATACTGTTACTCTACGTACTTCTTCTGTCTTTAACATTTTGTAATATGATACTTATAACATTCTTTTATAATTTTTACGTATTTATTTATTTATTTATTTATTTATGAGAAACACGGTAACATTATGACATTTTTAGACAATATTGTGATACTAGCCATTTTCTCTCTTTCAATGTTGACATCATCAACAACTTAATTTTTATTAATATTTTTGTTAGGTTAGAGTACATCAGATTAGTATACACTTCAGTAAATAATAGGCATTTTGATAGATTAGGAAAGGAGAAGTTAATGTACATCCATTTCTAATAAATGTTTGGGAATTTATTTCAAAGGTTGATCATACCACATGTGCTGCCATCTAGCGATAGCTCTATAAACTCATGTGCATGCTTACTATTATTCTCTAGGACTTATTATTATTGAATCTCCGGCTCAACTGCACTTTTACTAGCGCTTGATTTTTCAGTTATATTGTTGTAAACTATAGCACTTCTTCTGTATTTAATAACATTATTTAATATTTTAAACTTTTTCAAACAATTTTTATAACATTATTAGACAATTTTAAAGTATTTACTTAAATATGCAAATCACAATATTATGACACTGTTAGACAATATTGTGATGTTAACTGCTATTTTCTCCATAGAGTATATTACTTAGTCTATGCTTTTTCTATCGCTGATTTGGGTTATCACTAGTTGGATCAGCATTAGGGCATGATAAGTAAGTGTACACCCATTTTTAATAAACGTTTGGTAACTTTAATATGATTAATATATATTTTTAGCATAGATTTGCAGATTTATTGCAAATATTGGCCATTTAAATTTCATAGTGACGGATAATAATCAAGGATGATAATCGATGTGTGGTTCGATTGTGAGTTATCGCTAGCTCTATAAACTCTGGCGCATGCGCACTGTTGTTCTATAGGACTTTGAAAATATTTCACGCTAGTTTAAGTGCAGTTTTTCCGAATCTCCAAATATTTTGAAATCCTATTTTGCCACAAAGGCATGTTAGGGTTGTCTAGAACTTAGAAAATATATTGGGAAAGGTAAACTACTGTTTTTCCTACAAGAACTGGTGCATGTGAATGAAAATTTGAGGTATGAGACATAAAATTTACAGATCATAGGGCATCCACAGGAAAAATTGCACTTAAACTAGTGTGAGATATTTTCAAAGTCCTATAGAACAACAGTGTGCATGCACCAGAGTTTATAGAGCCAGTGATAACCCACAATCTAACCACATATTGATCATCATCCTCGATTACTATCCATCACTATGAAATTTAAATGACCAATATTTGCAATAAATCCCCAAATCTATGTTAAAAAAATATTAATAATACTAAAATTACCAAACGTTTATTAAAAATGGGTGTACACTTACTTATCACTCCCTAATGCTGATCCAATCAGCGATAGAAAAATCATAGACTAAGTAATATACTTTGTGGAGAAAATAGCAGTTAGCATCACAATATTGTCTAACAGTGTCATAATATTGTGATTTGCATATTTAAATAAATACTTCAAAATTGTCTAATAATATTATAAAAATTGTTTGAAAAAGTTTAAAATATTAAATAATGTTAGTAAATACAGAAGAAGAGCTATAGTACAACTATATAACTGAAAAATCAAGCGCTACTAGAAGTGCAGTTGAGCCCAATTATCGACTAAACTAAAATCAAACACCAGATAGCAATAATATTTTTTGCCTGCTAAAATTCAAATCCAAACGAATGATAATGGCCGAACAAATAGATTATCTGTACCTTGTTACAATAAATATACATTAAAATGATAACAAGCAGAGTTTGCAGTCAATGGTTAACCTGACTTATAACCAAAATGAATGTTGTAAATGTTTATATACTTACTGAAATAAATATGGTCCTGTTTCTATAGTACACCGAGATGGGCTTAATTCGTTCAATTTTCTGAACAACATTTTTGCTTGATTTTGATATTCTAAAATACTCTTTCCAGACTGTAAAAGAAGTATGAAAAATAATTAAATCCTGCATCAAGAAAATTATCTAGGCCTTTACGATTTTAATATGTAAATGTCATTTAATACTACCGCTAATAAATTATATATTCATTTTCTTAAACTACATCAATAAAATTAGCTAAGTCACTTCAATATTTAAATGCCATATTATATTAATATAAAAAGATATAACCTGTTCATCTTCTTGCATGGTAGCCGCTAACGGCAAGCCGTCAGCTATCCTTGCGATCATTGTCATCAAAACCATTCTGATATAATTTTATGGTACTGGAATTTAAACAAAATTTCCTAATATAAGTTCACACAAGATTGCATTTAATATCAGAACAGATCACTCTCAACTCGAAAAGGAAACATATGTAGCGCTAGTCTATGTGGCCAATGATGAAACTACTGCTTGAAGATTGACGTACACGTCACTCGAATAAAAAATTGGAACACGTAATGCAAAAGAAAAAATGTAATATTCCTCCCTGTTACGAAACACAACATTGTTTAGCTTACAATTATATGTCCCTACATACGAATTTATTACTAAATAATTAACATAAAATAAACAAATTACGCAATTGAATAACCTCCAGTATCGCCTACATTCTATGACATTACTGTCAATTCCGAAATTTTCATAACGCAATATTTGAACTATAGTGTTATGCAAAAAAAAAAAAAAGTTAAGCTACATTCCAAAAAGTAGAGCCGCAAATTTGAAAGACGAATTCTTTACGCCCTTTCCTATTACAAACTTCGGTATCTTCTTGAGTCATTGATCTTGAGAAGATATGAAGCAATTCAAATAGATTTTCCTACTTTTCATTCTCAAGTAGTAATTCGTTGTTACAGGGATACGTTAACCCCAAACTCGAAAAATGTGGCAAAAATGGATGTGAGAAATCTGGGAATTTAGTTAGATGGGCAAATTATTACAGCATAAATTAAAACTTACTATAACTAGTTAAGGTACATTCCAAAAAGTAGAGCCGCAAATTTGAAAGACGTATTCTTTACGCCTTTTCCTATTACAAACTTTCGGTATCTTCTTGAGTCATTGATCTTGAGAAGATATGAAGAAATTCAAATAGATTTTCCTACTTTTCATTCTCAAGTAGTAATTCGTTATTACAGGGATATGTAAACCCCAGACTCGAAAAATCTGGAAGTACCAAAAATGGATGTGAGAAATCTGGGAATTTAGTTAGATGGGCAAATTATTACAGCATAAATTAAAATTTATTATAACCATAACTGTACAAATTTTATAACTGAACACATGATGCAGCCCTTGGCCCATTATCCAGCTGCTGATCTCACAATCACATGTATCAATCACAGAGGGGGATCCTCTGGATTTCTCTATCTGGAGCCAATACTTTTTGTATTTATCCAAATTCCTTACGATGCTATGTAGGCTCTGGCCCCAAACTGATTGAAATTCTATGAGAAAATTTCTTCCATCATAGGAACTTGTAGCAGCGCATGGTCCTTAGCTCTGTGTCAAGGCATGATGATTTGAACCACTTGGCTATGGCACAGGACATACAACAAAATTTATAGTGCTTTAGAATGCAATGCCACAAATGATGCCCAGCAAAGTTTCCAGTAATTATTTATAAGAGGCTGAACATAAATGAGTGAAGAAAAATCACTCTGCTTTCCAGAATCAAACCCAGGTCATCCAACTCTAATTAGATATCTTCCTTCCTGAGCTACCTGGTGCATAAAGGATATAATAAACCTAATTATACAGTACAGATTAATAAGCGACTTTCATCATTTTAAAAATGCATATCACTTCTTCTTTTTTTTTTTCCTCTTTCTCAACTTTCCATTATCTACAGGATTGCTAGAAACATTCTCCCCAATTTCATTTATAATTTATCAGCATGTTTTGAGAGTTTGCCTCAGGGGTCCTCATCTAGGGGATATGTGGATGGCGACCACAAGGTGCCCAAGCTGAGCAAAACATTTCTTCCACTTACTTGTGTTTTGCACTCTTTTAACTTTACTATCTAACTTCTCTTGGTTAACTCTTGTTTTTTCGACCCCGACGCTATTAGGGCATCCGAGGGCTAGGGAGTCTTTCCTTCTTTCCATTTCTTCTTTCCTTTATTTTCTTTTCTTCTCCAGAAAAGCCTGACCAGAGGCTATAAGATGGCAGCCCCATCACTGGTCTTGCCTTCCTTTGGCCAGCAACCAATCGAAGGGACTATTATTATGCTTTCAAGTCTTATACGAGAATTTCCCGGAAGGATCAAAACGCTGGAGGGAAAATTTTCTATAGGATCGTAACAGGCCTTGGCCTAATACTTGGAAGGAAGAAGAAGAAGAATATTAATAAAAAAAAACAATAGAAAGTAGAACTCACAAAGTTTCATTTAAATATGGTGGGAAGAGCAAATGTATACTAATTGGACGACAGACACAGCAATGAAAGAGAATGAGAAGATAGCTAACACAGGGGAACAGCGAGCATTCTGCGTTTTTTTTTTTAGAATTTCACACAACTCAGTCTGTAATAACATAGAACATCTATAACCAACGGAAACTTGGCAAGTTCTACTTTCCATTTTTTTTTTTGTTCCAGCATTCTCTCATATGCCAACAAATTATAAATGAAATCAGGAAAATCATTTGTAATAACTATGTATAATGGCATTATTTGGGTTCTTTAGAATTCTGTCAGTTCAGCTTTTGAAAAATCTGGGTCTAAATTGTCATACAGGCAATCACTGTATGATAATCTTCTATCCTCTGGCAACAAACTCAAACACTATTGTAAAATACTTTTCAATTTCTCGAAAATATACAAACATGGTTCTAGTTGAAATTTTATTCAGTATGATTGACTTTAAATTTAGTTATGCCTATTTTTACTATTCATGTTTAGATATTTGTCTATACTGTAAATTTTGGCAAGCTGGTGGCCAGCCCCCCCCCTTCAGCCATCATCAACACATGACACCAGTGTATCCTACCTGTAGACACCAATGTAGATGATCAGAAGTTAAAATAAGCTCCTGAGAGCATTTTATCCTGTTCACCATTTTTGTTTGTACAGTAGAACCCCAATTTTCTGTCCCCTTACCAATTGACCATCAGTTTATCTTTGTTATTATTGTAATTTTTTTTAATAGTTGTGCCATGAAAATTATGTCAGTATTGTACAGTATTACACCACCAAGTTAACTCCATACGGGCGGAGGGGAAGAGTTTTAGTGCTACTGTCATCAAACTGCTGAATCTATGGAAGGGAGAAAGGAGAAGCAGTCACTCAGACTGTACATCCGATCAAGTACTGAAATTGTTCAACTTCAAATATGGGGGGAGAATCCCTAAACACTTGTGAAAGATCTTAACATGGTTGTCAAATTAGTCATTTAACCACGGAACGCTCAAGCGGTCAGATCATTTAATATCACAGTATTTGTCATCTCTCTGCTACCAGCCTCACAATAAATCACAAGTGGCAACATGTAATGAGAAGGGCAAGGAAGGGACTGTTCATTCCTAGAAGTAACCCCAAAAGTAACAGGCTTGTCAAGTTAGTAATTTTGCCACTGACCGCGCAGAACGAAGGATCATTAAAACACATAGTATTTGTCAGCTCTCTACCTGTCAATCAAACAACATAATACAGAGGACAGGAAGTGGCAACATAGTAAGAAAGAGAAAGACAGCATGTTAGTTAACATATTTTCCGCCTGCACAAAACAAGGAGTAATATGTGTTATACTAGTTGGAATGGTTGAGGAGCTACAAAACATGTACATTTATGTACAATTTTTAAAAATAAAACTTCCATTTCTTTAAAAATTCAAAATTGAAAGCATCCACAATGGTATCATGTTTCATACGTAAAATTAAAGATTTGTTCTTGTGTAAAGGTATAAATGTACAAAAAATTAATCAATTTCATGGCAATAATGTTTTATGTATTGGTTGATTTAACAAGGACTTACCAGTTTGACATACACAACTCCTGTTTGTTTCATTAGTAAAAATGAATACATAATAGCAAAATAACATTTATATTTTTGGGAATCTGCTCTTCCATAAAATTTAAAGCTTTTCCAGTGTTATTATTTTTATCTTCATTTTTATAAATATACAAGTTTTATTCATTAGAGACAACTTGATTGTTCACAAACCCACAGATAAAATAATTGCCCTGAGCTTCCATGGTTTGTGACAGTTTTATATGGTACCAAATATGGTATCAAATAATATTAAATATTAATTTAACATAAAAAATACATAGCCCAGAATTTAAGATAAATTTTCAAATAAAGGTAACATAATAATTAAATTACAAACGAGCTGAGATAAATATGTCATGTAACATATCTACAGAATCATCATCATCATCATAGTACATTCACAAATTTAGGCCATTTGTTGACCTGTTTCGGCCTCAAGAGAAACACCATCCAGAAGTCTTTTGAGTGGACGTCCTGGTCTTCTTCTTCCTGCAGGTTGATATCTTAACATTTGTTTGGGTATTCTGTGATTTTCCATTCGATGAACATGTTGCATCCATCTTGACTTATAATCAGAAATTTTGTTTTCTAAAGATTCCATGTGTAATTCTTCTAAGATGTCTTCATTTTTTTTGTGATCTAGTAGTGTGTATCCTGCAGTCCTCCGAAGATATCTCATTTCAGCAGATCTAAGTCTCTGTATATCCTTCTGTTTCAACGTCCATACTTCGCTACCATACAAAAGAGTTGGAAGAGCCAGTGTTTTATACACTTTCAGTCTTGAATGCTTTTGGACTAACTGTGGCTTGAAGATAGAATTTATTAACCCTAAAATTCTTAAAAATTTAGATATTTTTGCATTTACATCCTTTTCTTCTTCATATGAGATATTGCATCCTAGATATGTAAAATTATTCACCTGCTCAAATTTTATTGTCCAGTACAATTTTACTTCTGACAGGATCTACACCTTGAAATGCCATAATTTTTGTCTTTTCTGTAGATATCTTTAATCCATATTCTTCTGTAATTTTGTTAAGTTCATACAGACCTTTCTGTAGATTATCTTCGGAATTTGCTATTATTATTTGGTCATCTGCAAACAATAGGGTGTTTAATTTTCTATTTTCTGATATTATTATTCCAAATTTAT